>VYZU01020341.1:0-49433 GCA_013401355.1 Ceyx cyanopectus | reverse complement strand
TTTAACTGTGTTTCCTGAAAGCATAATAACTTTGTGGCTACTCACTTTGTCTCCTTTTATCCCTGGGATTCCACATTCACCTCTTTCACCCTGGAAAGGAATGGGAATAAATAGTTAAGAGGTATATTGAGCATATAATCCTTAGTCTTTGGGTGCTTTATTTGAAAGTCAAAATGTTCTATTCATGACATAGAATGATATTCTATATATAGATATAGAATGTTCATTAGGGAAGGGACACATCTTCACTTAGAGCTTGTGCAACAGCTGGTAAATTCTTGTTTATTACTAAAATTTTAAAGAAATATGGCACTATACATAATAAATAATAATAACAACATCAAATATCTATATGTAAGCAAAAGTTCTGACTAAAAGTAGTACCTTCTCTCCTTTATATCCAGATCTCCCCTGGGAATATAAAAAAGCAAAGCAGGTTGTGAGGACATGTAACCCAAATATAAGAATGTGAGTATTGGTGCTTTTAACATTCTACTTCCTCTAGAAAAACAACATTTCAGGTACAATGAACAACAAGGCAGAAAATGCAAACATGATAAACATGACAAACAAACCTACTGATGCAGTATTTATGGATGCTGTTGTATGTGTGAACAAATCTTATGGAAGTGTCATTATAGACTGGGATTTTGATTATGTAAAAGCAGATCAACTGGAGTTCATATTTTCATCTTAGTGAGAAACATAGTAAATTAAGAAAGCAAGAAAAGAGTCACTAATTAAAGGATGTACTGAATAAATAAAATATAAAGTAGAGGAATTCATATGTGAATGAAATCAGAGTAAAGTACCAAGAGGCTAATCCTACATTTAATTCCTATTATGTATTTCATTCAGCTTTTTCATTGCTATTACACACTAGATCTTTTATTTGCCCAATGTAAAATGTAAAGTGCCCCATAAAGATGCAGGCAGAGTGTCAGTTTTTTTAATGTTCTTAGATGATATTGAAGCTTTTCACACTATTTAGAGTATTTTCTAGGACACTCTTATAAGAAGGAATTATTCTCTTTCTTTTATGATATGATAATATTTTCAGTTCTTCTAAGTTAAAGAATTATTAGCTGGTAAACCAGAATTGAAATGTGCTAGTATTGTTTAAAAAAAAAATAAATTAAAAAAAGGGTGCTTTGAAGCAACACTGCTCATTGGAGAAGGGAGTAAAAAAGTGGTTATTTACCTCTGTTCCATCTCGTCCTGGGATTCCCTTAAGACCTGGTTCCCCCTACAAACAATTCAATATCAATATCAAGATCAGTGAACTAAGATAGTATTGTTCTGATAATCTGAGTAGATAGCTCAGTCCAATACAGGAAGCAGAGTAGCTCCCTGTTTTTACACTCCAGTTACTTTATATGTTAGATGTAAGACTTTAATTTGTAAAGAATCTTAGTATTCTACAGCAGCTGCAGGTAGAAATGACGTTTAAGAAAGCCACAGTTGGAAAGTATAGGAGCACTATTAGGATAGTCCTTCTGTATTAACCAAGTACCAAATCTTTCTCCTAAATCTGAAAAATCACATCACCTTTGCTCCTTTCAGGCCTGGAACTCCATCATCTCCAGTGCGACCCTTTTTACCCTGACACCAACAAAATAAAATTCTTACATTAGTCACATAATTTTATTTTACAATATATACACAATTTTATTAATATTTAGGATATTTGCATCCTATAGAATTCTTTTTAAAAGTCTCTGCATTTACCATAACATTTTTTTCTTTGGTCATTGTAAACAAATTGTTCATGTCTCCTCTGAATAAAAGACATGAGCAGACATTTTTCTAGTTACCTAGTGTTTCGGTTTTTTTTGAACACTTTGAGGTGCATACTTTTGTTTAATTGGTACTTGCACTCTCCAAGTAAAGACACCAAGTAACAACCCAAACAAAGCTACTGTTTGCACACACATTTTCAATGGCTACATTTTCAATCAAAAGTTGTACCATACTGTGCAAGATAAAGCCAGTGTGTATTTCTGTTTATATATCCATAGGATGTTCAGGTCAAAAGCATGAGGATGGGCAGATCTCTGGGGTTCTGTTTTAAACTCTGGCACCATGCCTTCACCTCCGGCAAGGACTGTAAGGTATTATGGTGCTTTAGTTCAATGTTAGGGATGTAATACCAGACCATTCAACTCCAACAGTTCTTTTTTGAAACATAAACCCTGCAATTTAGATCACCAAACCTCATATGTAGCAATCCCCTACATTTGCTTAGGGGTTCTAGTTGTAAGACTATTCTGAAAGAAGTCCAGACTATTTTACTCTTTACAAGTTTCTTGTCTCAGTTGTTCTTAACGCTTCAGCCTCTTGCTCTCTCTTTTGCTTTCAGAGTGCTTTTAAGATATTAATATTTGATTTGGGACTAGTTAGATCCACTTGGTCTGGTTTTCCATAGCAGGTGAGTTATAGTTCCACATAGGCAGGTTGGTCCTTCCTGCCTTTTAAACTGCTGTGACTAAAAGCAGAGCCTCACCAAATCAAATTTTTCATTTTTCAGGGGGAGTGTCTCATGGTATTTACAGGTATCTCTGCATTTCCTACTGATGGACACTTTTATAAAATGTAACTGTGGACAACTATTGAACCCTGAACTTCCAACAGTGAAGTAAGTCTTGATTTATACTGTGTATCAGTTATTTGAGAAATGACAGCTACTTACAGCAGGGCCAGGAAGGCCTCTTTCCCCCTTCTCACAGTTACATGTGTCAGCCTGGGGACACTTTGAATGGAAATAGTCCAAATCAGCACATTTTAATACAAGAGATAGAAATCACATCTATAAACAATGTTATGGATGTTTACTTTCACCTAGTTAATGCAATTCATTATCATAGCTTAAAGTTTTTCCTCTGTTATCTCTACTTCTGTGTTCTAGTCATGGTATGTAGTTAGGTGATTTGAAAAGTATTCTTGAAACTTTAAAACCATGATATAATACATAATTACTCCAGATACTCCAGTCAGCTTGGAGATGTCTAGAAGTGAAATGTTGAAATATCGTATCTGCACATCCCAATAAGTAATAATCTGTTTTCCAAGGAAAACATGGGATGCCTTACTGTTTCAGGATTTATTTTTACAGAGAAAAATCAATATGCCAGTGCAAATAAGTGAAAAATAAAAAGCTTCAAGTTTAGAAAACACTCATAATATGGGTTCTTCATCAGAACAGTCTTTGCCTGAGATACCTGAAGTAGGTACTACCATCTAAAGATGGAAAGCTAACTTTATTCCCCCCCAAATGGCAGCCAGACCTACCAGTGCTGGCAGTCAGGGTGACAGAGTGTGGGCAAACAGGAAAAGTGCAGTGGTGGAGCTTTGTTGAGTTTCTTCCCCTTTTAAAACTATTACATAGGAAGAGCATTAAGGGATAGAACTGCACCCCATTCAGCTCTGTGTCATTTTTTCTTACCCACTGAGACTGTTGGATGATGTGCTGAGACCTATCAGCAAATTCTTGCCAATCTGAACACTCACACATTGTTCTTTTTCAACTTCAAAAATAAGGAGGGAAAGTAAATTACATTAGAAGAGAAAACTCAACCGCTGTCTTGCAAACACAAAAACTCATTTTACTTGAAGACAATCATCCCCTTAGACTTGGTGGGATTGCGTTGGCTTGAGACTTCAATAGCCAGATATAAGTTTTCTTGAATTATGTTCCCATGTAATTGTAAATATCTGTTAAGCAGTAGTTCTGTACAGGAAAAAAAACCATACCTCTTCCTCAGACAGATCTTTCTGTAAAGACAGATATTCAAAACAACATTAGAAACTTAAAGTCATAATTAGCTCTACAGGACACTGAAAGATGCTAAATTGCTTCAGCAGCTAGCTGGTTAAATTATGCAATTATCATATTAACTAACAGTAATTAAGCTTTAATTTCTGAAAATCATTCTAGCAATCCCCTATTCTAAAAAATATGTCAAATGATTTCAATTCCTATTATAGATTATTGACTGCACAAATCACTGGCTCTCCTTGTCCAGCCACAATTTGCTAAAATGAGAACAGACCTAAACCAACATAGATATCTATATGGGAACAATGCACCCAAAAACTACACTTTCCAAAGTGCTGAATAGCAGCAGCTCTCTAGTAGGAGGGAATGATGTATATTCAAACATAAAAAATCAGAAGCTCTTTTATGCTTAGTTAGGCATGAAAGGAATGAGAACAGTAAGGATATCTAAGAAAAAAATTGTCTGACAGTGATCACTTGAAGTTACCATAATCAAATTAGATGTTAATTTTTAGAAGATCTTTACAGCTGAAACACCCACATACAATGCATTTGCCCCACATTTCACACCTGATGTCATCTCTTGAGAGGACCTAAACGTGTTGATGAGCAGCTATGCAACACATATCTCCCAAATTCACATGTATGCACATAGAATGATGCCAAAGTAATTCTTTAAATCAGACAGCAGCCACGATCTCAAAAGAAGGCCCCTGAGGGCATCTGCCTGGCTGGAACAGGTACAATAAAGGGTGTTTAGTCACTTGAGGGGTGGTTGCCATGGTACAGAAAGCAGTAGCAATACCAGAGAAGAAGGGAAGGGTAATGTGCCAGGAAACTAATGCAGAATGGCAGGCTGTCAAAGTGAAGGACAGACAGACAGAAAGGCCAGCTCTAGGCCTGTAAGAGATCACTTGGGGATCAGTTTCACTGCAGTAGTCTCCTGGTTGTTACTCATATTTCTATTTTATATCTCTGTGTGCTTGGATCAGGATTTCACAGTTTGTGTAACCAGATTTATAGGTAAGAGAATTGGCTCTATTCTCCATCCTTGTCAGAGAAAGTTTTTTATAAATAAAGTTCACATGCAGAAGAGACACCCAAGCAAAAGTTCAATCTCAGTTTTCACATTTCCTCTTGATTATGTGGTAGGTTTTCCATTTTAAAATGGAAATTTAAAGTTGTCTATGGCCAAGTTCAGATTTACTCTAAATTGACTTATCTTCATTAAAGTCTACAAATTTATTTTCACTTCTGTAAGAGTTGCATATTATTTGGTACAAGAGGCAATGTCACATTCCTTCTTCATACAGAAGAAAGCACTGGCATGTAAAATAATGTTGAGTTTTGTTTTTTGATTATTGATTTTGTTTATGAAAAGAGGTCTAAAATACCTTACTTAGGAGGAAAAACTTCACAACATTTCTCTTTTAAGTTTAATTCCGTTTCCAACTTCAAATATCTTGTCTGGCAAGATCTGAATAGTGGGGAGAGAAAGGAAACTTGTGCTTTGGCACAGTGGTCTTAGTAATAAGTGGGCTGCTTTAGCATACAAAAACTACAGGTTTCTTCAGTGGCATAAGCAATTAAAATTATTGGAAATATGACCATTTTTTTACATATGATCCTATAATTATTTCAAATGTTTTCTGATACATACCACTTCTTTGAGAACCTTTTCCACAGTTTCTTTCTCCTGGAGGTTGAAAACAAACCTGGATGCTGGGGTGCTGGCCAGGAGCCGGAGCTTGGCAGCACTGCTCACCTCCTCAGCCACTCTGGTCATTCCCATTGTGAAAAATACTATGCCTTGGTGTTTAGCATCAGCTGTAGCTGCAAAAATATCTGGGTTTCTTGGATGGTCCACTCCATCAGTGAAGAGCACAGCTACTTTCACACTGCCTGGAGTCCCTTCAGTCGTGTAGAGTTGTGTGAGGTTAGTTATAGCATAAGTTGTGTAGGTGCCATGACCTATATAGGTGATGGGAGCAATGTGGGATTTGAATGCTTCAGGACCTTTCCAGTCATGGAAGGTTTGCTCTATGAAAACAGTGCTGCTGTACTGAAGTAAGGCCATCCTCCAGCTAAGGGAACGTCCAGAACTAAGCTGCAGACTTTTCATTCTATCTACTGTTTCCAGTACAAATTTTTTCTGCTGTTGATGATTATAGTCCTTAGCACTTTCAGAGCTGTCCAGTAAAAAAGCAATTTCCAGAATGCAGTCTTCATCTAAAATAAATAGGTAGGTAGGTAGGTGAGTGGAGGGATTTTGTACTAAATCTCATTCTACCCTTACCCTTACATGTATTTCAGACTTCAGAAGTGGGTGTGCAATTATGGAATTTTTTGAAAACATCTCTGATCACAAACATGAGACCCTCATTTAGATAGAGCATAGAAAGGCTGAGGAATTTGCCCCAGAACAGATACCCCAAGGAATAAGAAACTGAAGGCGAGGTGATGTCATGTAGTTTGAAATGAGGAATGTTGTAGTGGTTTTATACATTCATTCTGTCCTCTTGCCTGGTATTTCACTGAATATCCTACCAGGATGAGGACTGGGAAGGTGAAAGTCATCTACAGGAAAATGAATCTTACTGAATAAGACACTGGAATGTTATTTGACAGAGATAGATTTTGTCCCTGGTATTGACATTTGCATCCAGTGACAAAAATGTTTCCAAAAGTAGGATCTGCAGAGTACTGATTTTCTGAATTACTGACGACATTACTTCTATAGAAATACAGTTATATGGGCTACTGTTCTTGTTGTGACAGTAACAGGCTATCAGCCATATCATAAAAAAAGCTCACAAGTATCTTCTTTTCTGAAATACACAAAAGGGAGGGAAAAGATGGCAGTAAAAGTGCAAAAAAATAAGACATGCAAAAATTTAGAACAAGGCCAGCCTGCCTGATGATGAGATCTCAAGTTAGCCATGTAGTCTGGAATCCAAATAAATGAATTGGGGTAAAAGCCTCACATCTGTTCTAAATTGACAATATTCACCTTGATCACTTGGGCTCGCATATTTTTCTACAGTATTTGACAGAATGTGTTTAGGTTTTGATCTTCTCAGTCCATATCTTTTTTCCTCCCTTATATTTTCTGCTAAAAATGCATGGTGTTCAAGTATCCACACAAGCCACCAGAATCTGAAGAACATATTGTGCTCAGCTTCTGTTTCCTAAACAACACAAATAATAATAATACAGCAGTATAGCAGCACAAAGACAATAAAACATTATTCAAATTTGCTTCAACAGGTTGATAAACAGACTGTATTTTAAAATATAGTTACTAAAACTGAGCTGATTTTATTTTATTTTGGCAAGATCTTATCCAAAACATGTAATAATTAATAGAGACATACTGGAGTGATTTTGAAGCATAGTAGTTCTAGCACATGAGAAACTGCAGCCAGGCAGTTCACAAGCATACTTCATACTTCTCACTGCCTGGTAGTGTTTGTACAAACAGCACTTCTCAGAAACCTTAACCTTGGCTGTTCCCTTGTGGCTGCAGTGTGAATCCCAAGTGTAATTTAGAGGGCTTTTTTTTTTCAAACCTGCTTTTTCCAGAGCTGGCATGGAGAAAAGGAGCTACAGAGGCAGTCCCAAGTTTTCCCCTGTTCTCTTTACTTAAGAACTGAGAGTCATGCATACTTGTCCTTGCTATCACAGCTCCCTGTTCTCAGCAGCCCTACGGAGGACCAGTCATGTCTTAAGGGTGCTGTCCNCAGGGTTTCTCAGCTCCTGCTACTTTGGGGTGGGAATTCTCATGCCCACAGACACAGAGGGGACAGAGGAGTCCTTACCTCAACGTTTCAAAGCAAAAGGCTCTGCAGAGTTGCACGATGCTGTCCTGGTCCTGCTGTCAGCTCCCTTGTCTTCCCAGTGCTGGATGTTCTGTGAAGAATGGAGGGAGCAGTTGGGCTGCTAAGCTCCTGTGGGAACTGGTGTCGTGTGTCAGGAGGGGCCAGCAGACAGAGGCAAGGAGAAGGGGGAAGAACAGCAATCCTGGCTCCCTCTCCTCAGCACCCAGCCACTCCTCTCCTCCTCCCCAGGCTATGCACATGCATCCTAGATTTAGTCCCCCCAGTTATTTCCACACATAAATCCTCATCCATAACTTCCACATGTATGGAAGAGGACTATTCTCGTGCCAACACATTTCCCTACACACCAACCCAGTTCATTCTCTTCTCCCATCACTAGCAGACACCTTTTACCCCCCTGTGCTTCTGTACATCAGTCATGCTTTGGCAAGGCAGCTTTTGATACTGTGCATCGTGTTTTCAACATCATCATAGCAGTCAATGTTCATAGGATCCCTTTAGAGAGAGACGTCTTTAGAATGAGGAATTCCTGTTATCGCTGTAGTAGAAAGATATTTACTGTCCCATGGGACAGTAATTGGTGAGATTCTTCAGCATGAGGAAGTCAAAAAAGACAGACCAGACTGAAAGCCATACAGTTTCTCCAGGCTTGTTTCTCACATCCTTTAAAAGACTGTAATAGTTAGAGAACAAGGGCTGATGTATGATGCCTTCAGAACCTAAGGTAGGTGTGGATCCTGAAGGCTGTCTCTCTTACCAGTGATTGCAGCTTGTCACCCAATTCTTAAAATATCTTCAGAAAGCTTTGCATTACAAATGAACATATTAAACAAGTAGCTCTTTTCTGCAGAAATACTTTTTTGTTTTTTTTTTAACTGTGCCTATCATTTCCACTTATATGAAAAAAAAGTACTTGGTGCTTACTGCTGTCCTCCTTTCCACCTCAAGTCTCCACCAGTTCAGCTCACGACAGTCATGGCTGAGGAGGCTGGGAGGATTGTGGTGAAAGGATGCAGCTTTGGCTCCAAATTAAATAGGCAGGAGGGACTGGGAGGACAATGCAGCTGGATGCTGAAACCATCTGCTAGGTTTCTAACCCTGTTTTTTGGTTTCCATCTTTGCCAGCAATTAGTGCTAAATTGGTGAACTAGGATGGCTGAAGTGCAACTCTGTATTGCATGGTTGCTCACACTTATCTAATCTCAAAGTAGCTCAGATACAGCTATTTGTGCTATGGTTACAGCTAGAGAAAGAATTTTTCAAGGTTGAAAGGAATTGATGTTTATTTCTTTTAAGCCACCTCTTCTGTGCTTACACTGACATATTTAGATGTAGATTAATGCAAGGAATGAAAAGGCTTCTTTTTTTTTTTTTTTTTCTTCCCTTTAGGGAATACAAATAATACTGTGTTTAACTGAAATAGATATAATCTCACATAGCCCCTAAATCTTACTGAGAGAAAATCTAATTCTATCAAGAAAAAGCACGTTAACTATGGTTGGGATTGTGTGCCTCCCATAAGCAACACATTGTCACTTTTTTTTTTTTCACTGCTAATTCCTACTTTAAAACATAGTTAGCAAATTATTTCTTAGTTAAGTACTATGCTTGTATGTTAAGTAGTAACTTCTTGGCTTCAGGATATTGCCTTTTATTAATGGATGATACCCTCAGGACAAATTTTTCTCATTTTTTTTTCAACCAGGTGCAACTTTAAAAGCTTAGTGGGGTCTTCACATTTTTATACCTCATTGCTTGGGATTCTTGGTATTATTCTGTCCAGAATTCCAGGTATGTGACATACCATACAGTACACTTCTAGACTTGCAATCTTCTAAAGATGTGGTTTCTCAATACCTGTACTGTTCTTATGGTCACAATTTATCAAAACTGAACTGATAGCGAGGTAATTATGTATGCATTGATACATCTGAGATAACTCATAAAAATAAAAATGAACAGCAGGTTTCTTACCTCATTGACTACAAAGTTTACTAAGTGCTTATTTAACATTTTTATGGCATTACACTGTATTTATTTTTTTAATAGAATAATTGTCTTAAAAAAACCCGAAAAGGTTTTCATATTTATCTTAAGGAATCTAGACATTGGATACCTCAGCACACAATTGTATTTCTATTCACTTACTATTTAAACATATTTAAATACCTTTGATGTCTCTGGGAGACGACACTACAGATGTGTATTTAGTTTACTAAATTGGACCCAGCTACCCCAGCTCATAGATGCTTCCAACATGACAGTAGTTCACATCAAGATTGGCAGTCTTTGCAGAAAGCAAGAACTGGAAGGAATATAAAGGCTATGTTACAATTGCACCAACTGAAACTGAGGTCACAAATATTGCTGCATATCCAGATCTTTGGATTTTTTTCCAGTGGTTTGAAAACCAAGAGATCCTGTCTGATCTCAGTATTTAAATCTGAGAAATGTGGGCTAACATTTTTTTCAAAGAATAACAGAATACATAAGAACTATTTAAAACCACAATGGTATAGGCTATACTCAGTTCGAGGAAATTCCTCATAATTTTGGAACCATGAAGAGAGATATAATGAAGAAAGTTACACTCTTTCTGCATGTGAGTGTGTTTAAGCACTATTAAGAAGGGAAACCAAAATGATGTTAACATCCCTTTGTCACTTCTGGCACCATTGCAGAGGTGGTCACAGCTTCAGAGCTATGTGAGGTTGCAAGGACACTTTGAAAGGACACTGAATGAAGAACTGGGGCTTAGAGATACCAGCTGTCATGTAGTATGACCTCTTGTGTTAGCAACCCAAGCCCTCACTGTCACTTCCCAATAAGCAGAAGCTGCAGCAAGCCTGACTGTTCCAACTGCTTTCCTGGTGCTCTCTTCATCTCTTCCTCCCATTCATCTGTGGGCATCTCTCTTACAGCCTGGACTGGCTCAGCTGTGACCACTTGATTAATTGTTTACCAAAATTCAGTACATTATTGAGAAGCCTTGAGTAATTTCTGTTAAACTGGATTAACTACTGTCTTCTAGCATGATATGTCACTAGAATGTGACAGACCCCTGACTAGTCCTTCAGTCCTTCTTCAGCTGTTCAAGCATGCCTGTGACAGTACTGGAAATGGAGTAATCACAAGACAGTATAACTGGCAAAATACCCCCTGAATGTTTTTACATGCTAGAGGAATACATCAACCCCCAGGGAGGCCAGGTTTTGGAGCAGTATGAAGCAGATATAACATGCTTCTGATTTTTCTCTGCTCTGATGTTATTTTTTTTTTTGTCTCAAAATGCTTGACATGATGCTTCTGAAATGTGTTACCATTTTTTTTCCACCTCACTGTGAATAATGCACATATCTGGTCTGCTGTGAACTGTTAAAAATATGCACACTTCACACAATCTTCTTCAAGTGTTTCATGGCCTCAGGAGAGTCTTGACCATTTAACCTGGTAGCATCCTGCTGTAATGGTATTTCAAGAGTATTTATTTCGTTATATTATACATGCCTGTACATGATTGAAGTGCCCAAAAAACCAAAAACCTACCTCACCTGAACTTGCAAAATGATGAAAGCACACCATTTACAATATTTTGAATTCTGATATTAAAGAGCAACATTCTAAAGAATGTGGTTCACAGTCCCATAAGTTGCATCGTGAGTGAATTTTAGGATAAAACAGTTCAAATACTCAAAGAAATTGAACAACAAAAAAAAAATGAACTTCATTGAAGGTTCTATCTGAAGAAGAATTAAACAGAAATATGTATTTTACCTTTTGACTGCTGATGGGCTCTAGTGGATTTGACAGCTCAAGATTCAGGCAAAATATTCAGCTGATCATGGTCAGTCTTGACAAACTGACTTCTATTTGCCAACTGTCGTGGATACAGTTTTACAATTTTTAAAATGTGGATCTATTTTCTTTAACAAAACCTGGTTGTTCTGTATGAAAAAGGATCTCTTAATGGCACAGACATGTAAAAATCTGTAATGACATCTTGGTGGATGTGATGGTAGTGGCAGAGCTATTGAATCCAGCGAGGCCAGGATTTGGTCTTTTTTTCTTGTTTTGTTTTGTTTTCTACATGGACTTCTCTTTTGCAGCTGCTATGAACCTGGCTCTCCTCTCAATTTTTTGTTGTTGTTGTTTGTTTGTGGGGGAGGTTTTTTTTGTTTGTTTTTAATATTGTTCTTCTGCAGCGTTTTTCAGGAGATGCAGTCAGAAAGCTTTCTACAATATCCCCAAAAGCTCACTTTGAGCATTTTGGTGCTAAGTAAATACCCATAATATTTGTCTGTATAGTATCAATATATTAACTTTTGTTTTGAATATATTTTCTAATTTCTACTTTTATTCTGATAGTTCTCCTTTCATTTTCAGTTTCCCTCACTAAGAACAATTTCCCACCTTACAGTGTAAGTATGTAAACACATCTGTACATGAGTAAGTTATTTTCAAAAGTATTTCTAGTGTTCAGCCAACAAGGGAATGAAAGCATATAAATAAGCGTTAAAATACATTTTTAACATACTAAATATTTCACCAAGCAGTTGATGATATTGAACATTTAACTAGATCAAGAATACTCCTAAAATGAAAGCTAACCCAAATCTTACTTTATTTGATACATTGCTTCAATTGAAAATGTACTTTGACAATTTATTATTTTGAATTAACTATTGCATCTCAGTTACTTCTTATTATACAGTATGTGTTGCACAATTGTTTTCTTCCATTTGCCTGATTTTCAACAGTATGATAACTGTAATTAGTAATACAAAACTATTTTACAGTATTGCTTTTTAAATACAGTAATTATTTTTTTTCAGGAGTGGAAGCTCCTATATTTTGATGGAGTTGCAGTAAAAATCAGATGCTTTAATCTCAGCTAGAACATTTAGAGAAAATATTGTGTGATAAAGGAATTACTCTGCTGGAAATATATTTAGCAAGTTAAAGCATGTTGCTGTATGCAGTACAACAGTAGTTTCAAAATTAAAATTACAGAGATTTGGTAGAAAAGTCACGTTCCATACAGTTCTAAAGTTGTAATCCTTTTAATATTGGGAATATATTTAGTCTTTCAGAGAGGCAATTATTTATTGTAGCGTTATAAAAAGACAAACATTAATCTTAAAACCATAGCTTCAGTATAATTCCAAACTTGAATAAATGTCAGAATTTGCATCTTCTGATCTACAGAATCAGTAAAGTTTTTATTCAAGTAAGTCTTTGGTTTTGAGCTCATAGTAATAATTGTGCTGGTAAAAAAGCTCTCAGAGCCCTTAATGCACTAATAAGCCTTAATGGTCTTGACGAGCCTCACCCACAGCCTTCCCATAGGGCTGGGAGCTCTATTTCAGCTCAGCCTGAGGCCATCAGTCCTGGTCCTAATGGTATTCTGGGATGTTGGTCATGGGCTCTATCACAGCCCTGTCTGGACATGCCGACCTGTGGTTGATCTGTCCTCATTCCCTCCTATCTCTATAGAGCTGCCTGATAGCCCGGGCCGGGGTTGCCCCCAGCATGCCCATCTCCCTTGCTGGGGGCAGTGGGATAAGCCCTGGACGGGAGGACCTGCTTTGCTGTCCTGCTGGGGAGCCCCTGTGTCCTCTGCCCTGGGAATGCAGCTGGCCATCGCTGCTCCTGACAGAGCTGGAGCTGTTTTTTCCAGCCTAGCAGGACCACTGGTAGGCATCTGAACACCAGCAGGTGTCCGTAGCTCTTCGCTAACCCCCGGGTGAGCTCGTGTGAAACATCAGCCTTGTTAGCGCAGCATTTAGCTGCATGCAACTGCTGGGGCTGGTCTTCAGTTCGTAAACAACCAAAAACTCTGTCACTTTCAGAGGCTTTAAAAAAGGTGAGTAGGTGGAGTGATGTTAGGAGGAACTCTGAGCTATTAATCCGTTTTATATTGTGTTCCAACAGCCCCTTCCTTTAGGGTGTAGGGTGTGCATGTAGTGTGTTCCACAGATATGTTTTTACACTTAGATACATTAGCTGCAGAAGGAGTCTGTTATGGCTTGGTGAGTAAACAGCTTCATGAAATGCAATTACTATGGAATGGTATTGCACAGATGCACCTGACAGTAGTAGGCAGTTTTTATTTCTGCCTATCTTTAAATATCTGGATCACCAAGCCAGCTGAATCTTGATATTTAAGCGTTAAATTTCTTTAAGACTCAGTACCTGATTTTGTATCTGTTACAGACTATTAAATAGTGGAGGCATTATAGAAGGTGGTTAAGATGCATGGGCATAAATGAAACCTGGTGAACACTAAATTGTGTTAGGCTTCGCAAGAAAAGCGAGTATATGGTACCCAGGTAAGGTCTTGGCTGCCGGGCCGGCCTTGGAGGGCCCGTACGGGCCGCGGCGCTGCCGGCCGAGGCGGGAAGCGCAGCCTCGGGTCGTGCGGGCCTCGCCTCTCAGGCGCCGTGCGGACCGACCCTTAATCAGCAGCCGGCGCGGCTTCCGCAGCTCTGCTCAAGAGGAAAAATAGAATATTTAAAAAAACAAAATCCTATTGCTAAGGTAAAAGCGCTGCCGCAGCTCTGCGTACGCCAGCTGCTCAGCTGGGCTTCTCTCAGTAGCTACTATAAAGGCCCCCGATTTGGGAGGCAGAAGTCTATTTAACCGAAGGGGAATGTTTTCCCAGGAGTGAAGGCAATAAATAGCATGACGGACTGAAGGGCTAGTGGCTTTCTGCAGTAGAGACTTGATTCCTACTGCTGAGATGACATTATCTGATACAGCCATAAAAACATTTTCAGGAGTGAAAGATTATGGTCTGCAATGTGAGGCTGAGAGGAAGCTCTGGTTTTAAACACTTAAATACTAACAAGCACGGTGTAACACATTCAGTGCTAGTGTAACAGGGATTTTTGTAGTGAGCGAAAGTATTGGTTCCTTTAGATAATGTCCTGGTTTGAGTGAGAACAGGACATTAAAAATTCTCTCAACATGTATCAAAGTATTTTCTGCTGTAATCCTTTGTATCTACCCTAGCAAAAATCCAAGTGGGCTTGTTTTACAGATCTGACAATTTCTATAGAAGCTATGCTACTAATGATGATGTGGTTTGCTTCAACAATATTTTTGTTTCATTAATTTTTTGTTTGTTTGTATTGGTTTGCATCTATCCATACTGAAACTCCTGAAATCAAATGAAGTGTTAGGCTGTGAACTTGTTAGCTACATATGCCAGAGAAGAAAATCAGTAAGGCTTTTCCTTAAAATAAACTGATGTATCCTCTTTCTTTAACAACTGGTGAGGCCACAGCTTGAGTAGTGTGAGTAGTTTTCGCTAGTTAGGATGGAAAACATGCCTCTGAAATAAATGATTCTCTGGTGTTTTAGCTAGTAAAACAGTAACATCAATCCAGTAAAGCTGTGTTTTACCAGATAAATCATGATTTTGCTGGGTTGATACTACTCCCCCACCTTTTAGTGGAGAATCTGTTAATCTGATGTGTACTGCCTTAGGGTTTGAATGCATTTGCTGAAGTGCTGATAGTGAAATACCAATTTACCATGTTAGCCTAGTGTTTTTTACATTATTCTGTCATATTTTGTTGACTATAGTCAAGTGTCATCCTGTTAAACATTTATCAAAGATGGGGTATATAATAAAGAAGGCGTTTGTTGCTGGTGTTGTACAACTCCACTATACCATCTTTGGATAAACTGAAACCTTAACTCTCTGTAGTTCACCTGTACAATTCATAACAGCTGGTGTCTTTGAGGAAGAATAAAGTAAGCATTTTTATTTTGAAGTATGTCACAAAAAAAGTACATGACTTGTGTATCACAATTAATGATACTCCCCCAAACAAAATAGACTTGTCTATTGTGGTATTTGAGATAGAGAAAGTAAACTAATTTTTTTCCTTGTAGGATGATAATTTTACATGTGTTATTTGTTCTACTTCCAAAAAAATTACTTCCCTTGGTGTTCAATTGAAGTTCAATGGCTAGAACATGTATATTAATACTTCATCAAGTGAAATCAGTCAGTAATTAATCATTATTACTTGGTTCTAATACCATACTTACAGTTTGTAATCCTTTTTTACAAGAATTATATGGAAATACAGAAATTAAATGTCAATTTTCAAAGTAGATAACTCACCAGAGTATTTTAATATCAAAACATCTTCTCTGGCACTATCATCTAGTAACTATAATGATTAGAGAGGTAGGACTAGATTTTCTACATTTTTGATAGCCTGTGGTATTCTAAACTTGTTGAATCAATGTGGACACTTGACTTTATAGAGGCTTTTAAGGAAATAAAGTCTATATAGAGTGTGAGTTTTCAGCTGATTTCTATTATGTATGCTATAGAACAACTGAAGCTTTTCAAGTGGCTTTGAGAAGGGTGAAGGTTTGGACTAGAATCTCACTGTGGAATCTTGCTTAAGTCAGGTTGGCAAAAAAAATAAATAAATCATCCCGTTAGAATATGTAGCCACTGGGTGTCAGTCTTGACTTGAGCATGAACGTTTTGTGGGCTTTTTTGATTGCAGAGATTTGCTTTGCGATGACTGTTACAGCAAGGCGTCAGTACTACGACTCATAGACTTCATTTTTTTAAACTTCAGGAATTTGATTTCTCATGTAGGAGTACCAGTCTCATGACTACAGCCACTTGCTTCAAAAAGAGACCCAAACCTGTAATTTGGTGGTTTTATAGTAGTGTTTTTACACTGAATGGCCTGTCTGGGCATTGTGCTTTACCTATGGATCAGAAATACATAGAAAGAAATAATTGATTTTTCCTCCTCCCTGGCCTGTGGGGAGCTGAGCAAGCACTGGCCTGTAATAGAGTGTGGACTGCCAGAACAGTTCTTGAATTATGAAAGAGGTGGGGGTGATGGATCTTTTTCATGTATAGCATTGCCTGCTGGAGTAACTGAGATACAGGCTTAGTTAACCTAGACTGCCTTTTATATGCACTTCTCTTTTATTTAAGAAAAACTGCTTTTTATAAAAGACAGAATTTCTGCACCCTTATCAAAAGCTCAGTCAAAAATACCTTTAGGAAAAGGACTGAGCTTTTGATATTGCATATACAGTAAATGTTTAAAGGTATATTACATTTTCTTATGTTGTCTAAATCTCCACCTGACAGACTGTGAGATAGAAATATACTAGGGGAACATCAAATAGTATAAATGTGTTTTGCCAAGCTCTAGTTGTGAATGGGGCTCAGACTGTTGGTTGTTCAGCTGAAATGAAAATGCTGATTCATATGAAGACTTTCAGAAAAGTATAGTCATATTCAAGGGAATGAGTAAAGATACAATGCTACTTAAGCAAAATTAATTTCAGAAGCTTTCCAAAGTGAGCAAGTTGCAAGCTCCTGTTTTTATGGAGATCCAAAGGTAGCCTAACAGTCTGCTACTTCCACAACTTCTTTTAATTACCTGCATTTATTGCTTATGTTTTCAGGAAGGTTTTTTTTTCCTGATGAAACTGCTTTTGAAGAATGAAACAGTAGTACTGACAAACCTGACATAACTGGGAAGGAATGTTCCTCACAGTTAAACTTTTTAGTGCTGATTTCTTATATTCTTGAAACTGTTTATTGAACTAACTTAAAATACATGCTGCTACATGACTATTAGGATGTCAAAATACTGTCTGTGAGCAGGATCCTGTAGCATTTTTCATTGCCTCTTGTATTCTAACTAGGCAGGTTTTTTTTTATGTGGACATGTCAGATGTAGATGTGTATCTTACAGTCTTGTGGTTTTCTTTTTGTGGAGCATCTTTAATTGTTTCACAGTGGTTTGTAGAGATTAGAGATGCTGGGGCCACTATGGGACAGAACTGCCCAAAATATCTTTCAAAACTAATTTCTGTGAATTATATAATGGCAACTGCCACATGCCTGGAGAGTTTGCTGAGTTCTTTGATGATCCTTCTAATCTGGAACTGGAACTGGGAGAAGATGGGTGTTGCAGCACTGCTAGGTTGAAGCAAACAGGGATATAGGGTTTTTTTTCTGCATGCCCATGAAGCCTGACCTAGACAAAGCAGCAAACTCTTCTTGCGGTGCCTGCTGTTTATAGTGTGGTGCAAAGCAGTGGATCTTAGGCCTTCTTGCTCCTTGGCTTGAGAAGCTCTTGACAACTCTGGTCTGAAGTAGAACTTTTTACTCCATGCTAAATATATAACATTCCAGTGGAAGGATTTAAACATGATTAAAAGTGAAGTTGCCTGAACTAGAAGTGGTTGCTCCTGGTTCTTATCATTGTATTTTATAAAGCATGCTGTAGCAGAGTTAAGGAAGTTAGTCTACCAAATACAAGCACATTTGTGAGGTTTACAGCAGTTTTGATGTAAGATTCTCTGGGTATTGTGTGGGGTTTTTTTCCCTACAGTCTTCACTGTGTCAGGCATTTAGTCCATCTCAGTCCTGTTGGTAGTGGTTACTATCAAGAGGAAGATAAAGTCAAGAGGGAAGAAGTCCTTTATCAAAGAATGAGATGTTAAGTGTACTGAATACATTACTATTTTATTTGCTTTTAGAAGTCATTCATGCCATAGGTCTTCTTGAGTAGGCCCTCACAGTCCACGTCTCTTCCCTAGGTCTGTTAAATGTCACCTCAGAGACCAGGAAAAAATTCTCCTCCTCCCTTTAAACCTTTTTGGCCAGGGTCTGCTGAAATAAAGATCACTTCAAAGGCCAAGCATGTCTTTTATATTTTTTGTCATTGCAGTGGGAATAGATGATAGCCCTAATTTCAGTCTCATAATTAAATGTTACAAATATGCCTGGTTCTCTTTGTATTTGTGCATATCAGGGAAGTCTCTTGTAAAGATGCTGGAATTGCAGTAGCTTAAAATTAGTGTAGCAATGGGATCATTCCCCATACATGATAAGAACTCTAAGGCAGCAAAGGCATGTGACTCAACATCCCTTATCTTCAGCTGTAACTTCTTTCAGGAGTGCTTTAGATAAGATTAAGAGAACCAGGCTTTCTTCCAACCGTCTCCCATTTTTTCACCTGAAGAAATTTGCTGAGAAAAGGAGCAGACTAACTGCAGAATCTGAGTCAGCTTCTAGCATGTCACAAGGCAGATTCAGGAAAATAGGGCTTATTTTTGCAAATGTGCATGTGAAACTGAGCTCTTTTTTGATGTTGCAATAGAGTTGATAGGAAAGATTCTATTGACTTCTTTCTGTTGCTCATTCTCTGTGGAAAACTGTGGAAAACCGTGTCAACTAAACACTAACAGAACCACAAACCAGAGTCTGTGAGGATTCTGACAGATTGTTGAATTTAGTTTTGGTTTATTAAAACTAACTACTAGAGTTACAAACTTAAGTAGACTGAAAATAGAAACAATACTGTTGCCCATGAAAGTTTGCCTCTGATTTTTTTTTTTTTTATGTTCAGGAAACAAGTGACAGTAGCAAAGATCTCTGCTTTGTTTGGCAGATAGGAAAATGCAGAAAAAATATCTTGTAGGGTAAAGCTACCAAACCGGTATTTAGTGTATTCAAATTGTTCATAGTGATTTAGATTTATTTTTAGCCTTTCCTTTCTGTGACTGGATTCTAAACTGAGTAGTGAGTTACATAGGGTTGCAAGAGTATTAAAAGCGTGTGATGAAGTCCCTGTTGTCCAGAAGGCTCAGTACCACCTACTGTCAACTGATTTTGTGCTTCACCAAGCATGTCAGCAGTGTATCAAAAGTGTAATAAACTAAATATTCCTGTAGGTGTTTAAATCAAGGGCAAAGCTTCTGTTTGAGAATCTGACATGAGAGGCACTCTTATTTAGTGGGTTCAGACAGCACATTTGGGAGAATGGGCTGTGGTGCAGACAGTGGAAGATATACTCACTTTTTTTGTTTTTCTTTCTTTCTCCTTTCCTCAAGTCATCTAAAATAACACCTGGTTAGTTCTATGGTCTTTTCTGTAAATTTACTGGTGTAACTGAACTTGTAGACTGAGTCAACTGCTTGAAATATAGCTGTGTTCCTGGGTTATATATATTAACATCTAGACTGCTTAAAGATACAGCAAATACTGGTGTCCAGTGCAGTTATTATTCAAGCTTTAGTAGTTAATCATGAGAACAAGTCTAGATGCTTATTTGATAGTGGCACTATCAAGATTCAATTAGAATGAAGACTTAATTGGATGGAACACTGTAAAAATATGATTTGGCTCCTATATACTAAGTTATAATAAAAAGCATTACTTAAAATATCCTTCTGTCCTCTACATTTAACAACAGTGAAACATGAGTAGGGATGATAGATTCTCTATCCTTACTTTGGGAATGTGACCCATAGAAAACTACCTTTTGCTATGGGAAGAAAAGGAGTACCTCTTGCAGCATATGATTGAGGACATGGAGTGCCACAGTGTCCCAGTGGAAACTGGTCAGTTTTACCAGGCTTTTTAATCTCAGTGTCTCTCTCTGATATTGTACAATATGGGAAGTCCCTTATTCTTACATTTAAACCCTCAGCTGAATCCCAGAGAGAATATTTAAAATAGCTTTCTTCTAATTTAACCTGCTTATTATACTGTTAAAACCTAAAGGTCAAACTAAAATGGAAAACTGCCCACAAATCCCTGGTCTTTCACTGTGTTTAACTCGGGATGAGTGTGAGGTGATGACAGGTGGCTTTAAAGTACCTTTTGTCCTTTCCTAATCCTGCTTTATGGGGATTTAAACATCACGGGCATAGTAAGTAGTCAACAAACTGCTCTATCTCATACATAGTTGCCCAGGGATCACTGGGACCTAGAAAAATATAGAGGCTATCCTGTTGTACCTTCATCTCTTCCTGGAATGCACTCTAGTCGTGGTCTGGAGTAGGACCATAAACTATATTCAGTTTGTATGAGGTTTTTATACTGGCAAGTTCATTCAAACCAGCAGCTTCATAGTTGTGAATCTGACTGTATCTTGTACTGCACTTGATTGGTATGTCAGTTTACATAAGAAAATTGTGTTGTGCTATAAGAAGAGTAGTAAGGACTACTGCACACGTTGATTACATTATTTTTGTTTGTAGTCCTGTTTGCTGTTGCTTGTAACTTAACCTTTGAAGAAGCAGATTAATGCCTGCCAGGAGATATTAGATAGGAAAATATTGTGAAGAAAGTAAAAGGAAATGGCAATTTAGAAAAATAAGTGAGGGTATAGCAACTGAAACAGACAAAAGGAAAGGCATGATGTCCATTAAGAGAACAGTAAATGTTTCTTGCTGTGTAAGAGCAAGATTTAGTTTCAATGTTCTCTTCCATCAAAAAGTCCTGGTGCAGAAAAGGAAGAGTGTTTGCAATAACATTATGTAGAATTTGAATCTCTTCTAACTGTAGTCAATGCTTCAGTATTTGAAACAGCTGTAGTCTGATGACAACTGGAAAAATTGGACAATAGTAAAACATGAGAAGTTTAATGTATTTTGAATGTCTTTTGTAAGTTTTATCGATGTTCACTTATCTTAATTGATTTAAAATATGACAAAGCTTAATCTCAGGTTGATGTTTTAGTACATTCAAGAGACTTGTCAAAGCCCAAGAAAGATGGAATCAACAGTGATTACTAGAAAAGAGGTGCATAAAGGAACAGATAAGACTAAAGCATCTTACAAGGATGGTGTGGTATGCCTGTGTTGATTACTGAGGATGTAAATCTTTGTCTTGAATTTTTACTAGGTTTCTTTACTGAATTTAAAGAGAAATACCTACTTCTGCTGGAAAAAATAAACATGGGTCAGCAGTGTTTATCTTCATTGATCTTTACTACAACATTTTTAATATTATCATCTGCCTGTCAGATGATAGCAGCTTTGAAGCTGAGAACTTCACCATTTGTAGATATGTGGCTTTGCTTGTCAAGGTGAATCACGTTGTTCTGCTTGAAAGGTAACGAGCCTGGAAAACCATTCAGAAAAATCAGCTAATAAAAATTCAGAGGATTGCCTGAAAGGGTAACCAGAAAAAAGGTTGTCCACAATGAGTTCCTGCTTACATCTAGGACAACTAGATACCTATCTTAAAAAGTTAGCCATGAGTTTTTGTAATTTTGAAAAAGGCCTTCCTGTCTTCCTGCAGTAGATCCAGGCATCTTGTTTTTCATTTCATTCATGGCTGTGAGGAGCTAGTCACCGGCTGCTGCTGAGTCTTAGCTGAAACTACTGAACTTTGGAGTTTTCCCTTGTTAGTCTAATGGAGTCAGAACATAATCTAATGCCTAAATTTTAGATGTTTTTTTACACCAGAAGAAAGCTTTTTAACCAGGACCTGTGAACTAACCATGACCTGTGAACTATCTGAACATTTTTGAAATGGAAGACACTGGTATGTCCTTGATCACCCATCAGCTTTTCACACATAGACAGCAATAGTAATATATCAGGACTGCTGTGTCCCCACTCCCCTGTAATATTTAACTGGGTATCCAGATTCAGAATTCAAAGGTCTAAGGTTTGAGACTTCTCCTTTTAATTATTTCTGGAATTTTGACTACAACACTACAATATGAATAAAACATTACTTTCAGGTCAATATGAAGGATCAAGCTGATGGCCTTCAAAATAATGAAACTTCTACTGTACCTAATCAGCCACAAAGGATTATGGGGACCTAGGGCATTTTCATTAGTATCTCTTAAAGTGCCTGACACAAAGTGACATAGTTCCATTTTTTCTATGAAGACTAAACATTAAACAGGGATTCTTAAGGAACAAAAGGAGTTTTAATATCTAAGGTAATGTGGTATATAACCTATTCAATTTCAATAGCTTGTGTCTCTGACTTGCAATGACACTTAAGCACAATTTTTTGTCTTAAAGAGGAAAAAAGCAACGAACACCTCCCGCCAAAGCCTGCTAGGCTTTTGTAATTATCAGTAATTACAGTGGGTATAGCTCTGTTCTCAAACATTTTTTTTCTAATGCACAAACTGCAGTTCCAGTGGAAACAGAGGCAAGAGGTGTAAAGAATGTGTTCCAGTTTCTTGAATATACTCTTCAGCTTATGTTGCAGTGTATCTGCACTAGAAACTCAAGTGGTATCTATCTGAAACTCCTGAAGATAAGCACCAGAAAAGTAACTTTCTGATGGTTTTAATTTAAGATTTCATCCTGAATAATATTGATGCTCTGTATTCAAAACAGTAAATTAGGTCTTTAGAAGTATCTTAATTGGGAACAATCTTTAAAATTTTGG
Source organism: Ceyx cyanopectus (assembly GCA_013401355.1). Taxonomy (NCBI): domain Eukaryota; kingdom Metazoa; phylum Chordata; class Aves; order Coraciiformes; family Alcedinidae; genus Ceyx; species Ceyx cyanopectus. The sequence goes on along the minus strand of VYZU01020341.1, from coordinate 26,611 downwards.
AACTGGATTATACAATAACTTCTGTATGCAAGAATGAGTGCTGAGGGGAAGGAAGAATTCAGTTAGGTATCTTGCAAAAGACAAACTACATCATTAAGCTGTTTTGTTTTTTTTTTTGATGGCAAACTTCCACCTCTCAATTCTTTGTTCTGTGAAGTGGCTATAAAAATAACATTGTGTGCTCTCCTGATGGTAGTTCAGGTGGCCCCAGCTTCTCCAGGCATGCACTCCTGTTCGTCTGGGGTAGTAAAGTACTATCTGCTGAGCTATTGGCGTGAGCAGGGCAGAGGGTTTCAGGGTGCTGTGCCCCCTCCTGCCATGGGCCTGCTCCAAGGTGCAGCAGGCAGCGCACTCTCCAGGACCTGCACCGCTGCCGGGACAAAAGCTGCAGCTCCGAGGGAAGGTGGGTAAAGGGGGAAGGGTGGACTTCTCAAGCCAGTTACCCTGCTTACCAAAGTCTGTGCTCACTGAACTGTCCTATATCTCATTCCTGTGAACAAGTCCCCCAAGGAGGAGAGGTGGGGTTTTTTTTAATTATTGTAATCCTTTTGACCTCATGCATTCATGAGTTTGGTCTCTTCTTGTCAAAGTAGTTTTGCAGGTTGGCTGAATCAGGTGGTGTTTTCAAAGCAAATATTTTGGGTATTGTTCCTTAGCAATCAGTTAAGAATTGCTAAAATGTGGCTTATCTTGAGCTATCAATTTCTTACTGTTTTTCCATTTAATATAACAAAATATATGTATCCTATAAATATCTCTGTACACAAATCAATGGCTGGCATGCACAGGGTGTTGTAAGATACCTATTTTATTTTTTTTTATACTGAGTCACTTTGTTCTTAGAAATACTGTTTCATAGGCCTATTGATTTCTTTCAGTAAGCATGAAGGCCTGTCACAAAATTCAGAGTAGGGCCATATTACCAGCTTTTCTATTAAATAAGCAGTGGTTAATGTCTGACACTGAAATACATGTCAAAACTGTGGGAATCTGTCACCTGCAACCCCAACTGCTATACTGCTAAAACATGTTCTAAAAAAAAAATTCCAGTTATTACCCTGGATTTGGCCTGAAATGCTAATCGATACTACTGATCTGAAGGTTTATTATTTATCTTTTTCTCAGGTGCCTTTGATGGGCTGAGAGATCTTCTCTGAAGCATGTCATCCTGGGTGTTGGAGGAATGAGAGTTCTTAGTATATGAAAGTCCCTCTTATAAAGGTGTTTATCCTGAATAGACCTCAAATATATCAGTAGGGATGTGTACCCATGGAAATAGAGAAATTAACATCTGACACAAGGTAGATACTGTTGCCTATTTTGTAATTAAGCTTTAACTCTGTGGGAAGTGAGAGGAAAATAAACTTGTAGGACATTCTAACTTGAATGATATATAAAATAATAGTAATCTTGCTTCATACTGTGTTCACTCAGTGTTATTACATCTGTATTAACTTGTATCTTGTTTGTTTTGTTTTTTTTGGTTTTGTTTCTGTTCTTTTTTTTTGTTTTGTTTTTTAGTGCCTCAATTAAGATATCAAGGGCTCAGAGTTTCAGAGTACTTGGTATTACACCTTTAAAGCACAGTTCTCTCATCAATTTTGGTTACATAAATGAGCATTTCAGGTTGTGCTAAATCAGAAAACACTGAATGCTTCTGAAATGTTTACTTCCCATCATATGAAAAAGGGCTGTGGCTTAGGCAGAACTAGAGTACTGTTCCCCAGTGTGGGAAACTTTCCTTCTTTCTTGTTATATTTGCTATTACATTTCTGCAGTACCTGATGCAGGGGCTTTGCTTTGCTTTTTTATCCCCCCTGATCACCCAAGAGCAGTGTGCTGGTGTACTGAATGAGTTGATGTCCCATGAAAAACAGCAGGTCCTTGTGTAATTAACATGTTCCTGAGCTCTTGGCTTCAGAAGTGAAGATACATGGAATACTATGTTGACATCCATAACCATGAAAGTATTATCATACAGAACACTTAAATAAATGTGGAAAATGCTAATGTTTCTGTTGATTTTGTTTTATATGTGACAGCAATGAAAGCCAGGATAGATATTCACAGAGTAATTATTTTCTATCCTATGAGCACTTTGGGATGTTCAGTTGTGGTTTTGCAATGCTGCCCAGGATTGGCTGGTAGAGGGAAGTATGGGAAAACATCAAGAAGACAAGGACTCCTGTCTTGATTTTTCTCAGCATAGCTCAATTTGTAAAGGGTGTTCAGAATTACTTCAGCCTATTTCCCTTGTTAGTACCTAATCATGTTTTTAGAACATAAGTAATTTGGAAATGCCTCTTTACCTCCCATTCCTTTTGAAGTACAAACTCCATCTGTTGCTTCCTTGCAGGACAGAGCAGGCACTGAAGGGCCAGTGAACTGAAGTAAAAATGGGGACTTCTGTTCCTCAGAGGAAGTGCCAAAGAAGTCTGCTTGCAGTAAGGCAAGTACCAAGGACTTTGGTAACTAGGGATACAGCTGGGGCAAAGCATTCTTGCCCTTATTTGTGACTGTCTCCAGGAAAGGGCACAGAGACTTCTAGGCTGGACCAGACAGTGCTGACCAAAGGGTGGAGGGAACAGCTGTAAGCTGTTTAATCTGTCTTCACTTCTTTCTGCCTTTCCTGTAAATTAACACTCATACCTATGCAGTTATTGTTAAACTCCATCACAACCCCAGTTCTGCAGGTGAAATGCACAGGGTGTGTTTGGAAGCTCATTTAGTCACTATACCTCTGCCAGTCTCACTTGTTCAGTGGCAGTTACCAAAAAACTGCATAGATCTCATGCTCTGCTGCTTCTTCCAGGGCACAGTGATATAATTCCAGGCTGAGAGAGAGAAGTTGTGATGGACCAGGAAACCCTGAGGTCTTCATGCCACAGTGCAGCTGCACTGTGCAATCTTGACTTTGTGATTTCTGTTCTGGCTGAATTCAAGTCTCCTCACTTTGATGTTTCTCATTTTCTTGTGGGCTGGGGATCCACCTTTGAACCAGTCTTCTGGAGATCTGTGCTCTAGTTACAACTATGCATTACGTGATTGTGAAACATATCAGCTAAAGTCCTTTTTCTTAGTTTGAGATTAAGTGGGTTTTATTTTTTGTTTAAATCCTTGAAAAAAAACAAAACCAAACAACTTCCCTGGCAGATAACCACTAATGGTTTAGATATTTTGAAATGTGATCTCTTATATCAGAAACTGTGCACTTGGGGCTGTTTTCTGCTTTTCTTTTCCATATGTTGTAGAATTGAAATCATTACTGGTTCTCTGCACAAGATACAACTCAATTCTCTAAAACATAACCCTCCTATTTATTGAGATTTCTGCTCACACTGTATGTACCTGAAAGGGTTAATGGTCAAGTCCAAATATACCTCACTACTGTGGACTCCCATGAAAACCACCAAGTCTGTTCTCTTTAAAGTCTGATGGCTTTGATACAAACTGAATTGTTTCTTAGGTGAAGAAAATGCCACAAGAGCAGTAGCTCTAAAGAGACACTCCTGCCATTAATAGCCTGTTAGGAAAGGAAGCCTCTAACACACACATATATTTTTGCTTGCTGTAAAACTAAGGTTCAGTTAAAGAAATGGGACACTTCAATTGTAGAAGAGCAAAGAAGGATGAAATTTGAAGAATTAACTGCTGCTGTTGAGCACTTTGTCACCCAGGCAGAGAGACAGTGTCTTTAGTTTAGATTGGTATGAGTTTTCATTTCCAGCATTCTCTCAGAAGTGAGCATGTCTACATGTAGCCTTGTTTTAGTGTGATCAAACAAACAAAAAAAAGCTTGTCATGCTGAAGGCATAGGATTTATTGAGGAAACTTCCATGTGAAATCGGAAACACAGCTTGGGTTTATCCAAGGACAGACTGACCACAAGATTACTGAATGCCAGTAGCAATTACAGCTTTATTGGATAATGTACTGGGCAGATCCTCAGCCTCTGTAAACTGTCCTAGCCCTGAGAAGTTCAGAAGAGACAAATTTACAGGTGCAGATCTGACCCACTGTTTCTTTCAGTGAGTGTATCTTCATTTTCTTGTATTAGCCATCAGCTTTTTATCTTTATCTAGTCATACATCAACCCTGCTGTTTTGTTAAGGTCTGGATGAGTCTGGACACTGAAATAGAACTGAACCCTGGTCAAAAATCAAGCCTTTCAATTTTTAACTTCCATGCTTAGCATGCATCTTTATGTGGTTTGTTCTAAATTACACCTTTAACAGCTTTTCTGATTGCTTGCTTACAGCAAAAAAGGAAAGCAAATGTATCCCACACTATATTTTGAATTAAAAGCAGAATTCAGGAAGCACCTGCATTACCTATATTTTCTCCCTTCAACCTTCTGATAGTTGTAGTCTGCATCATCTTAAACCTGAAATAATAACCTAAAAGCCCTAGATCAAGTCAGAAATCAATCAGCTGACACTTTAGTCAACAGGAGGCTGAGAGGGTGAGGCGCTACACTGGCACAGGTGATTTTGCATGTGGTTATGGGAAAGCCTTGAGGTGTTTTGAACCTGATCTTGCAGCATTAGTCTTGCCGAATTCCCATTTGATGGTGTCCAGCAGATCAGGGTCCCTTTGATTGGATGATGAGGTGCCACTGTAAAGTGAGAGGAGAAAATTGTAGATGAAGTAAATGGAGAACAGCATTGTCCTGTGGTGGCTCCTTAGTGGCTATCATTCTTCATCAGTGAAGTATGTGGGCTGATCTGTTTATTTGTCTCTGAATGCAAATTTTACCTTATGAGTGCAAAGAAAAATGGGTGGGGAAGGCTTGACTCATTGTCTCACCACGGGGCTCCCCCTTGCTATCAACAACGTCTCCACCATTCCTGATTGAGAATCCATCTTGCCCACCACCCTATGGTAAAGTATAGATGGATAGAAGTGGTAATGGTGAATGGGGCAGGAGCACATTCTGGCAGCCAGCTGTGTGGGAATGACACGTAGTTAGATGCTTCGCAAAGCTTGCATCCAGGTCACCTCAAACACACCGTGAGAGGGAAGTGCATTTAGCTCCCCATCTGCGGCTGCAGCTTCCAAGCGCTGTTTGCCCTGCCGCAGCGTTGCTGGCGCGTGAACTGCTTTCAACAATTCCCCTGTAATTAAGGACGGGCAATCTGTGTTGGCTTTTCAGGGACCCAACCGTACAGAGCGGATCTGCTTGCTCCCCTCTGAGGATCCTTCCTTCCCTCCCCATCGGCGTTGTTGGGGGATTAAAGCAGCGGCGGCCCCATACACAAACGCAGCTGGTTCCGTTTGGTCAGCCTGAGCCTTGCTGTGAAACCACGACAAGAATTCCAGTAAGTTGGCAACACTGAAACACAAAGAAAACAACAATAGGAAAAGTCCTTCCGTGCAGAAAGGAATGTTTCAAGCACTGTTCTCCTACAGTGAAAGGAGAGAGGGTGGGAGGGAGGAGAGCGATTTGAAGAGGGCAGGTTCCCCCCCTCCCCCGGCAGCTCTGGATCTTGTGATGGAGAGATCTTATCCTCTCTTTGTGATTCAGAGGTGCCAGGAAGCTAATTGAATATTCTGATCTGCCCCCAGTGTTTCTTGTGGCTTGACCCCGGTGCTGTGTCGTACCACTACACCAAACAGCCCTGAACCTGCATAAATCACAACCTTGCCAAAGCCTACGCTCCACATCTTCTCCCCCACCTTCTGTCTTGATAGATAGAAAACCTTTGCGGAAAGGTTTACGGGTATTGGTGTCCTACAGGACCCGGGGAAAAAAAATCACACTGCTAAGAAGCAACAATACATTTCTTCTGCAACTTTGGTAAGAATAGTGCTGCTGCCTCTACTGCTTAATTGAAAATGCAGTCCATGGCAAAAAGAACAGTTAATGCTTTGAAATATCACTTAAATTCTGTTGCACCATCAGCAAACCCCCATTGCTGTATAATGAACATAGCATGAAGCTAATGTAAACAGTATATTATAGTATATAACAGTACATAACAGAATTTATAAAGGTATTAAAATTAGTCTGACAAAGCCTTTTGCAAGATAATAAACCCACCTTTCTCCCATGATATGTATGAACAGTAGTCATTCTTCATGTGTATATGCACACAGAGAAAGGAACAGTTTGGCATAAATAAATTCTCTGCATAGAAGAGTATTTCTGACTAATATAAAACAAAACAAAATAATGATTTAACTTCATATATGATGTTTCTGACCCTGTAAGCAAAGTCTTCAAGACGTTTGCCCTTTTCCCAAGACTGCATTGCAATCTTAAATGTGAGTATCTTTACCTCATGACACTATGCACTTCTCTACCCTTGCTAGGAAATTCCTCAAACGACAGCACTAAAGCACAGGCAGACATTTCATGTGTGTTGCACACACTGTTGGAGAGTTAGAACCAGAGTAAGGTGTTTCCAGCTGACCTATCGTAATCATTTATGGCCAAAACACTTTACTGAACTGATTTTATCTGCTATGAAAGTGCAGAAGTTTTGTTCCTACAGTTTTTCTGTAGCATTATTTGTGTGAAGAATAATAATAAAAGAAAATTCTACGTTTTATCCCCTGCATTGGCAAGTAGGTGTTGTGAGGTTTTTAAAAATGGTCAACAATAATTTTCTTGTTTGGAGTGTGCCTTTGGGATACTAAAACTGGGAAGGTATTTCTCTTGCAGTCTGAAATTCCCCCAACCTACTCAAACTACGGAGTGGGGCACCCGTGGACTCTGATCTGAAGTGTGCAAAGTGCAGGGACTTGGAAGCATCTTTGCCCATCGTGCAGAGCACGGAAGGAGGGGCAGAGGCAGCCTGTGGCTGCAGGGCCTGGAGCAGAGCCTGATTCCCTCATGCTAGTTCCGGGGCTGCCGGGTATAAAGAGCTTTATGCAATGTCTGGAGAGTGGGAGTTTATAGAAAGCGCGATGTCTCAACAGGCGAACACGCCTTTCTTCTGCAACTAGCGGGATAAGAAAAAGACACCAGTCTCCTTGTGCTGCTGCTGTGCAGATCAGCACTCCGGAGTCGAGGAGCCAGCTTCTGAGGGAGCTGGAGCATCCCAGCCCAGATGGGACCTCACCATCGGATGGATGGAAGAGCAGCAACTGCTTGCAAGCTGCTCATAATATTCACTGCATGCATAATGCAGGGCAGTTGCCAAGGTAAGCGCTGTGCTCCAGCCTCTCCGGAATGGGACTTCCACCGGGAGGAGCACATCCCTGTCCTGAGAACTTAAGCGATAAAAAGAACAAAGTATCTGAAAGTAGAGGGTTAATGGGAGTTCTTTCTGATTGCTGTGGGAGACAGTTGGCTCTTTCCAGGAGTCATTTGATGGAATCGATTTCTGTTGTGGAAAAGGAAGTAGCGTCTTAAACCACTACAAACACCACCGGCTCTTTGGCTTATCTTCATCTTTGTCTTAAATTATCCTAGGATGTTTTTTTCTCGTTGTTTTTCTGGTTTGTGCAAACTTTTCTTTTTTCTGGTTATAAAGACAGCAACGCAAATTGCTGAATTTGGAGGGACAGACTTTGCAACTGTATGTCCTAAAGGGAGGTTTTCCCTGTAGCCAGTAGCGCCGACTGGCTGTGCAGAAAGTATAAAAAAAAAAACTACTCTAGAATTTTTGCATTTTTCCCTACTGATCTTTGGACCCTTCTTGCTACTGAAATGTGGGTTGTTTTTCAGAGCAGAGTTCACCTGCATTCCAAGAGCAGGTTTGGTGACCACTAAAACTGTACCTAGAGTGGGTTTTGGTGAGAAGCGCCCAGGCTGCGGCACTCGCACGTAGACAGGTTGTGCCGGGGGGCGGGGGGTGTTATGCGTGTACAGGCTGGCGTACGTGTGCTATATGCACTCATTTACAGAAGGCTGTAAGAAAGAAACAGATGCTTAGTCTGGAGCACAATAAGCTCCCCTCAGTCGGTCTCAGACGCAGATTTGAAGTTGAGAGAGGGAGAACTTTTTCTCTGGGCTTTGCTGTTGCTAGGTGACATGTGGGAGCATGTGACGGGCAGAGCAGGCTGAGTGCCGCTCCGGTACTAATCTGGCTGCTTGGGATGGAGCGGCCGTGTCTCCAGTCCCCTCTCCCCAGCCTGAGCCTGCAGCCCGGCTATTCTAGCCTCCCCCCTCGCGCTGGTTAATTGCCCCGCAGTGAAAACGAAGCTTGTCTGGTTGGAGCGAGAATGGCCGAACTGCATTTGCTCGGCCCCATGTATTGACCCGGCAGACCTGCTGGTTGTGTGTGTGTCTGTGTATTACGTGTGCGTTCAAATTGTTAATCTCCTTTCTTTGCTCAACTCTTAGTTTAAGCTCCTTAGACAGAATCAAGTAAGTAATTATACAGCAACTGCTGCTAGCAGTTCCCACTTTAGAGCAGGGACATGGGAGATAGCTGATGTGCAGCAGCAGACCTGCAAAAGCTCCAGCCAAGGAGGTCACACTGGACAGAGTTAATCCCGTGCGCTGTTATTTTATATTGGATACAGTGAAAGCTGCTGTGCTGAGCTAAAAGTTTTTGTCTTTGCTCTACAACTGCTTAGGATGTGCCCAGTAAAAGGCATTGCAGGGTAAGCAAGGAAAGCTTTGAACTGGCATCCATAAACAGTGTAAGTACCAAAGTTTTACTTTCATGGTGTCTCGTGACATCTGTCTCCCCCCCTTTTCAGAGTAGAATAATAACTTCAAATGAAACAGTCTAGGGTTAGTGACAGGTAACCACCATCAGTAAAATCTCTGGATAGCAATCTTGGACACACTGTGATTATTGTTGTGAAATATTTGGTATCCCGAAGTTCCAGCTCCTTGAATGTTGAGGTCATCTCATACGCTCCTTAAAAAAAACCCAACCCCAAAACCCCAAGAAAAAGCCTAAGAGAAATATGAGAGCAATTTCGAGACTCAGAGGAAAAATGGTGTAAATCACATTATTTTCAGTATTTTCAGAAGTACTACCATCATTTGAATGTCTTTTTATTGCCAATACCTGACTGTTCCCAGTGTAAGTTGGTTATTTCTAGAAGTAGTTTCGTCTGAGCACTTGCTTGAATTATAGTGTAATGATTCTTCCTTGATTATCTAATTCTGGATTTACTGGATTTAAACATACTATTTATGAACTGAATATACCTACTGCCTCTTGTAACCACCAATAGTACAGGGCCTGGTTCTGCAACCTTTACTCTATAAGGCTTGTTGCCTGTGGGGTAGCTGTTAGCAGAAGAAATTGCATCTGGAATCCAAAAAACTATCTCTGTGGAGGTGGTGTCAGGAAGGAGCATCACGGGACTAATGTTAATGTTTGTTTTCAGGCGTCTCAAAGTGCTTCATGCTCATAGTCATAAACTAGAGACCCTTGATGGATGTTGTATTCTCAGCAGTTCTGCAAAGGGCAAACAAGATCACTAGGGCAACTTTGCTTTGAACAACAAGTTCTTTAATGTGGCTGCAGAGCATGCCAGCTCTACACGCTCGTGCAGTATTCCACATAGTGTCTGTTGCTGGGCTCACCTTATCTACCACAGAAGGCCTGCTGTACTTTTTTTGATAAGGATTTCCTACCTGAGAGTGTTTGATTTTTTTTTTTTTCTGTTCTTAATAGTTCAGCACCAGAGTAACTGTTAGTTTCTTCATAAAATAATTCAAACATATAAAATAATATATAAATATTTCATAGAGAACCATTTTTTTAATTAGAAAGAACCCTTCACAAATTACTCTAGTTAATATGTCTGTAACCTGTGTATTTCAAATCTCTAAATTTCCTTTGTTGCTTTTTATGTCCCTTAGGTCTCAGTGGCCTACTTTCAACAGAGATGATGTAAATCTTCCAGAAAATAAATGTGTTAGGATTAAAATTATATCAATTATTTATTAAATGTCATTGACACTGATTTTTTGTCACCAATTCTGTTAAATTTGTGCATGTTACAAAACAAAGCCACAGAACTGTCTCGTAGAATCATAGGAACATTTTTATTGGAAGAGGGTTTTACGATCAAGTCCAACCATTAACCCAGCATTGCCAGGTGACCACTGAACTGTGTCCCTAGATCATGTCCCAGTACCATCTTTTTTCAGACTTGCATGTACTTAACACAGAAATTCTGGCTTTGCTGCATTTTGTTAGAAAGTACCAAACTGCTGTGTAAAGGCCAGGATTTCACAGTATTGTGAAATGATTTCCAATGTTTGAATTGCTGTTTGCTCCCCCTGCCCTTTTGCTGGATACTTATGAGGAACTTATTTCTTTAGCATATTTCCTAAGGAATCAAAGATGACAGATTTGCATTGCTGTGAATTATGTGACATCAATTATTGTTTAGCAGGCTTTATATTTTCCTTGCTGATAATAATAATATTTGTGTAAACTTTTGAATTCAGGGAAGTACATCTGGAAATCTCTACTAATAGTCTTTCTCTCTAAATAGAAGCTATTTTGCTGAATATTTGAATTCTATATTGGGTTAAGAGATCACAGATGATCACAGCTAGTTTGACTGCTAGTTTTTTTTTTTTCCTCCTCTTGGCTATATCTCATATTTATTGACTTTTCATCAAGGTTTCAGTTGATGAGAATGTTAATTTTTTGTGTGTGCTTTTTTTTTTTTAGGAGAGCTGATTAGCTATTCTATCTGCATCTTGCAATATGTGAATTGTGCAGAAATTTGCTGTAACAGAAAAGTTATTGCATCAAATCTGGCTTACATCCTAACTCTCTTCAATGATAAATCATCAGTTTAAATGTGTCCCAGACCAATCTGAATAAAATTTGTTACCATTATAAGGTCTCTATTAGTCTGAGAATGGAGGCCATTCTAAGAAAGAATCTATATAGTGTGATACATCCGAGAAATCACAATGTACATTTGCATGGTCAGGCCAGTAATGATAATGTGTGATAAGATCAAGTAGAGAAGATCTGCAGCAGCTTCTTCCAGAATGACATGGAGAAACATGCTTTTCCATCATGCATTGTAATAGTTCAATCTCCAAATTAATAATGCAGTGATTTTTAGACACTGCCTTCACTCAAATCTGCTTCACCTGTCAGTAGGATGACATGTAGGACATTGCTGTAGGCGACAGGTCAGACTCAGTATTCACACTCCTCTGTATGGAGAAGCCTGTCTGTAAGATTATGCTCTTGCCAACAAGACCTTGAAGTGGAGCTTTCCCTGGGGACTGAGGGTTTTGGAGTAATGAGAAAGGATGGCAAAGAAAGTTAATATACCAATGCAACCCTCATGTACAATTTAATAGGTATTGTGCATGACCTATGGGCTTCAGCATTCATAATCCTGCACTAGTAGGTTTTTTTGTTTGTTTGTTTGTTTTTTTGGGTTTTTTTTGTTTGGTTTCTAGGAGATGTACTTCACAAAATCAAGAGCAAAAATCCCACGGGGTGTCCATCTATCTGTCTCTCACCCAGTTTCTTTCCTGAGGGCTGACAATTGAATAGTATCAACCACTGAAACACATTACAATATCCTTATGTTTTAATTAATAAATGGTATTTCTGTGCATTGGCACTTGTTGGTTTTTTTTATGATTCATTTTAATGAGTAGCAATCTTTTAGTACATCTCTTGAATTTTCTTAATAATTTACTCTTTTTTTTTTTTTTTTTGTATTCTGTTGAGCAAAGCATATCAGGAATTTGCAAAGTAATCACCTAAAGTGAAGACTGCGACAAACTTGAGAATTTTAGTTAAAAATTGAAAGCAGTAATTGGATGACACCTGATTAGATTTTAGGTTCTATGCCAAATGCTAGAATTACAGTAAATAATTAAGCTAAAGGAGTCAAGACAACTAGAGACAAAGCATCTGAAGAGATTTCAAGTAAGATAAACGTGTGATGTATGCCATGCTTCTGTTTCCCTGTAAGACAAACCAAAACCTTCTTTCATATATTGAGCTGATTGGAAATTTGAGCAATAAAATCCTGCTTTAATCCAGATTTACTTTCCATGTGTTTTGCAGGAAATGAGCAAAGATTCCTTTTGGGGGAAAGGTAGAATGCAATTTCATGAAAGCCTTTTAATTCTTTTCTTTTTGGGCTTCCTAGATTGTCATGAAATCAATCACTGTTTGGAGACTTTCCCCCACCATATGCCTTCTTGCACTGTTAGATTATTACCAGATCAAAGTTCAGTGGTTGTTTGTTTGTTTTTTTTTTGGTGGTGTGGTTTGTTTGTTTGGTTGGTTTTTTTTGTTTTTTTTTTTAAACTTCTCCTTATTTAGAACTGAACCAGGAGGTTCTGTTGAATTTTCTTAAAATCTGACTAGTCTTATTTTTACTGGAGTGGTAAACAGGCACCTTGTAAACGTAGTTCATTTTCTCTATGAATGACATTCAGTCTTTTCTACAGTACTTATTTTTAGATCTGAGAGCTCGTGAAAACTCTCCTGATAGACAAATATATAACTTGGAATCACATTGTATTATAATTTTTCTTAGCAGTTTATAATTGTTTCTCCTCTTTTAGAGCTCTGCTTAAAAAGTGATGGAACCATATAGTGCTTTGGATGTTTCAAAGGAAATTACACGTTTTAGAAGTTGTTGAAAAACATTAAAAAGCCCCTTCTAATTAATGATCTACAGGTTGACATCTATTTAAAGAGAAGTTGATGGTTTTATTCTGCTGGGGTTAATGAGCGATGATAATCAGATAATTTGTCAGCTTCTTTTCGATAGCTTATGCTAAATGTGGCAACTAAAGGACACAGCTGTTTTTCAAATAGTTTGAAAACTGAAGTGCTTCTTTATGTAATTTGATAATTATACTTTATTCTTAAAAAGATACCTTGAGCTGTTTCTAGAAGGAAGAATAACAAGGTTTCTTCTGAGTCAACCCAGTACAGCTCCATTAATTTCAGAGAAATTATCCCTGAGTTGTACTGATCTAAGAGATAGAAAATCGTATTCAGTGAAGGGTAAACAACTCTTTTAATGGCTTATTATTGTTGGAGATCCATTTTGAAGTCCACTTTCTTATGATAATGTTAATTTTATTAATGGATTTTGCTTCCTTAACTCTGAACATGTCTAGAACATTTTAAGAAAGTGAAGTTTGATGAGTAAGCATAGAAATGTTTAATAGAATGGTTAGCCTTTAGTGGACTCCATAAGCTTTTACTGTTTGTTTCAAGGCTTTTAATGTTTTCTTTGTTTTGCAATGCTTAAAGTGGATTAGAGATCTAAGGATCACTGTTACAAGTTTTGTTTTGGATTAATTAAATGACATATAAGAGTTGACTGAAATTGTTCTACTTTATCACCTGCTCTGTTTTATGCTTTTAACATGAATAGGTTGTCTTTGTTTTACAATCAAGAAGCCAGGCCTTCTGCAGAAGGGCACTGTTTACAGCAGCCATGTGTCTGCCCAATTATTTTCTCGCACAAGCAGGTCATGATACTCCACCCTGCTGAGTGGGGGAAGAGTGGGGGTTCCTTCCTACAGTGACTCCCTTTGATGGGGATTTCAGCCTCGTGCTTTTGTGGAAGGAGCATAGGGGGTTTGGTTGTGTTCTATGGCATCTAGAAAAAAAAAAAAAAGATATTGTCCACTGGACAGCCCTGGAACTGGTATGTTCATGGATCTATTTAGAATCTAGGTAATTTTTTTTATCTTCATAAAGTGTTTTGCTTGTATAACTTGGATAAATGTGCCACAGAGAGGTTAGTTTATTTAGAGGAAGGGCAGGGTCTGCAGAACTGGAGTACCTACATAGATCAATAATCCTCTTCAGGTTTGCCCAGAAGAAGGAAGTTTACTATATAAAGTTCATGTCATTCAACATCAATTGTAGACCCCTTTTAGATTGCACCAAGCCCTTGTCATACCTTGTCATCTAAGGGTACAGTTTTATGAGAAGTGATGAGCCAATTGAGCAGTTCACTTCTGCTGGAAGCAGCATGCCCCACTCTTCTTCCCTCCTCCAATGTCCCATTCCCATGTTGCTGCCAGCCTTGAGTTCTTGCTGCTTGCTTTGTACTCACACCAGTGCTCATCAGATCTTTCTGTAAGCTGCTTTCACTTACAAACCTGGAGGAAAATTAAACCAGGCCAAGGGAATTAGGTGGTTTCCTGGTGGCTTAGTGAATTAGAGCATCATGCAGAAAGGCCTGGAAGTTACTAGAGTCTGGAAAAAAAGTGAACCTTGGCATCAAGTAGGAGAAGGAGAGCAGTTGGAAAGCGGAACAGAAAGAGAGACCCCTTTTTCCTGTGGTAAGTCAGTGGGTTGGCTCAGCTAGCCACATAACCACTGCTTAAAGCTACAGCTAAGAACATGTAGGAAATGCTTGGCTAGCATGCTAGCTACAAGAGTGGGCCTATCAGGGCTGTAGTGAACCAGTGTCAGCACTGCAGGAAACCCTTTTGTAAATTTGTCTAGTGTAAACAGATGGCTTGACTTGAATGGGACTGCTCACGTGGTCACTTTTGAGCAGGATTGTAGGGCTGTTCTCAACCTGCAATCCAATAAATAATAGTTGGACAATAACCAAGCACATGGAAAGCATTCCAAGAACTTCTGCTGCAGTTCTTGTTGGCCTTGTAGCCATGTTAATAAAAATAATTTTTACTGCTGTGAGGTCAATAAGTTTTAAAACCATTTCATGTGAAACAAATGGACTCCAGTTGAGTCTGAAATGAGTGACAAAAGTTTGTGCTGTGTTTTGCATGAGTATATAGCACTTTTCTTATTAGCTTTGCAGTTTTTATCTGTGTAGAGTCAGTCACTGAATGTACTTTAAAGCCTCACTGAAAATGGATATTTGTACTTAGAGTCTGTAAATGTAGCAAGTACCAAAATTCCTTTTGTTACCTTCAGCACTACATAAAAGGTAATTAAACTGCATCTACTTCAGTTGTTAATCTGAGCCTTGAAAAATTCCTGTTGACCAGTGGGCAGTCTCAGGGGAGTAGTCGCAGTCACAGCTCAGCTTCATCTGCCTGCTTCCCAGGAGGCTCTGCTGCTGAAGAGGCACTGACAGCAGTGATACCTGGTCATGGAATTGGTGTTCCAACTGTAGGCAGTTGAAAAAAAGGACAATTTGAGTGGCAGTGCAAAAATGCTGTTATTACTAGCTTTAATTTTATTAAGCCTGCCTCAGAATATGTTGTAAAATGGTTATCTTACAGTGAAAATATGAAACACACACACACAAAAAAAACCCCCCACCAACTTTAAAGCTGAACTTTCCTTTACAAATTTGGTATCTCTTGGATTTATTTGAGGGGAAAAAAAAGGGACCTGAAAGGCCAATCATGAAATTCAATATAATGATGAGTAGCAAAATGAAATTAAGAATGAGGTAAAAACTCTGACCTTGTCGAAGTACTTTATCCAAACTAAGACTTTATCACCTCTTATGTAACAGGAGCCATTTCTCCCTGCTTTTTGTTTTGTTTCCTAGAAGAAAGATGCTTAGCAATCAAGTACTTTTACAAAAAAAAAAATAATAAAAAAAAATAGTGCAATACTTTTTAAACTTGTTGGCCTTTTTGACCTTTTGTAATAAAGTTTAAGAATTCTTAGAGGCTTAAATCCCAAGTAATTTAATAAAGTAGTAGAGGGGTAGACAGTCCCACATTATCACCCTGTTAAGGAAGATCTCCGTCATTAAACGTACCCTATGGAGGTTTTACACTGTGGCCATCAATATACTGGGTGCAGCATTTTGAAAGGCTGTTGCAAACTATTGCTCTGGCAGGGGGGTTGGACTAGGTGATATTCTAGGTCCCTTCCAACCCCTAACATTCTGTGATTCTGTGAGCATTTAAATGTTGCAAATCTGTAGGCAAATGCCTGCAGTTCTGTGAGCAATGTTATTTATACGCTGTATGGTGCTGCTGTGAAGCTTGGGAGACAGTATGTGCCTTTCCTGGGGATTTTTGTGCTTGCCTGTGCATCGTACACTCCTATTTGTGTGCTCTTACATTTCCCAGGATGCAGCAAGAGTAGTGGTTATCCAGCTACAAAAGCTTCAGCAAGGAGACCTGGCTTCCCTGCTCTTCACCTCTGTAGCTGGAATGCTGCTTAGAGTAGCTGGATAAAGTAATTAAAAGAATTACTTAAAGTACTATGCCTAGCAGCCCTCAGTGCAGGGAAGTAGCAGAAGAATCATGCATGCTTAAAAATCTCAAGTGGGTGAGTCAATCTGAGAGTTGTAGGGTTTGGCTGGTTAGGGGACGACTTAAGTAAAAGGCTTCCACTGGGGCAGACAGGAAAGGTAATGTTTCAGTGGGAGGTCACTTTTCTTATAATTATCTTCTTCTGCTGAATTCAAGGACTGTGTATTTTTATTTTGACAAAGTCATTAATATTGGTAATTGCATGAAATTTATTAATTTTAAATGTATTTTAAAACTGAAAACTACAAAGAAAATATACCACATTTAAAAATGAAGCAGCTGAAGGGTTATTTAATTACTATTTTTCATTTTTAGGTCTATTAAGATAAAGGTGAATTTTCTGTGAGTGGGATAACACTGTTGTTTGAGTTCAGGTGATTCTTCCTTTATGCAGGCCTGCCTTAGCACATGGAATTTCATTTTTGGGAAGTTTGGTAAGGAGTGAGCAGCTGTAGCTATGAGGTGCTAGCTGAAGTTGAGTCACTACTGAATTGAAGGGGGAAACATGAGTGTCAATACATCTGAAGAAATGTCTGTAGTTCCTAATGTCAGAAGGAGCTGTAAGCAGCATTAGAAAGTCTGTGTAGGCACACCAGATGATGCTTGTAGTGCTCTATTCTGTACTGACACTTGAGTTTTTCTGCTTTTCTGACAATGTTCTTATGTTTAGTTTGGAACAATGATCACTGTTTTTCAAGTGCAAAATGATGACCAGTACCCTGTGAAGCTTTGGGACACAGTTTCTAATTTGCTTTTTTTATCTACAGTCCCACTTAGTTATGATGGTGCTGCTCAAGTAATCAAGAATTTTGTTACAGGTATGGGTTTTGTGGTGGGAAGGGAGAAATAGCTTTCACTTTATGTGCTTGCCATGTTTATTAACTGTATGGGAAAGTGGCTTATTTTTTGCATGACAGGTTTAATTTTTCATTTAATAACTTGTGATACAATATTGCAGTAAGGTTTTTGATTTTGCCAAGTGTTATATGTCACATAGAAATTTTCAGTATAACAATAATAGATAAAAGAAATAAAAAAAATGTGCACAATTTCACTGTCACAAACTGGATTGGAAGGCTCTTAACCGAGGCTGATTCCTAGTGCTACAATGACTCATCAGCTTTCAGGAGAGCATGACTGAATTGAATGCAGCTCACCATCTCAGCGTGAGGTTTAATTTTGAGAACAAACAGCACATTGGTTGGAAAATTTGTTTAAAAAACAGTACAGCTCTCAAAATGAGAAGAGCTTCCGAAGAAGGTTGTTTTATTGTCTGCTACTGCATCTATTGGACTTTCTCAGTGTACAGTAAGTACTGTACATGTTGTAAGTTGTTTAAGCTTTTTTTTTTTTATTTTCCACACACTGTGTAGTTCTAAATCCTTTGTAAGACTTGAAGATTTTCCTTGTTCGGTCATATTACCCCCCCACGCTGTTACCCAATTGTTATTCTGCAGCAGCCTTGGGGCCATTAGCAAGGTTCATTCTCATGAAAATACTTGGGATACTTCCTTCAGTGAGTAACTGGGGGTGTCTTTATTTCTACTGAGTTTGCTTATTCTTCTTCCTCTTTGTGTGGTTTGGTCAATTAGAACAGATTTTTGCATATTTAATTCACCATTCACGAAAAAGAACCTTCTGGGATTTAAGAGAGGAGCTTGAGATGTGTGAGCTTCCCCAGAGATCCACAGCAATTGTCTCGTTTACTCAGCTAACAAAATAGCAATTGATTTATGTGGATTAAGACACCTAATGTCAAGACAACTGGTTGAGATTATCCAATTTACTGCAGAGCACGTTCTTTACATGTAACATCTTTGTAATATATATTATTATGTTGTGAAGGCTAATCTTTTAGGAACTGCAAATACTGTTTCTCTTGAATTTTCCATACAGATAACAACTTCATTAAATTCCTCTAAGAAAGGAGAACAAATAGTTTTTATTAGTCTCACCTTGGAAAATAGATACAGCTGGGATTAAAGAAAGTAGCCAACAGAAATGAATGGCTGATTCTCACTTATCACTGAATTATGAGAAATTTTACAGTGACTTAAATGGAATAAGGAGCCTGGTCTGTTCAATATAAGGATTATTTATCAGTAGAAATTAGTGTCACCTCCTGTCTAAATTAGCTGTTGCTTAAAAGGATTATTTCTTATTCCTGTGTTGTTATAGGAATAACAACATTTGTTATTTGTCGCTTTTAAAAAAGTGTGTGAGTTGAAGCAAGATTATAAAGAAAATTAATTTTGATTAATTTTCTTATACTACTGTATGATGCTAAAGATATATAGTATGGATATGTGGTCTTAACAACAAAACCAAAAAAGATTAATTTAGGAAAAAAAAGTCTCAATTTTATACAGGTCCATATTTTACCAGAATGATAGGAGCTTTTTCTCTTCATTATGAGTTCAGGCTTATGCTTGAAAAAAAATTAAACAGAATTCCTAAAAATTAATTTATAGATAATTTCTATTTTTATCAGGTTGCATTCATTGCATTTTCAATTAATAAAGCTAAAGTAAGGTAGAGAGGATGAGGATTATGAATATCTTTAACGTTGCTAGGAGGCATTTACAGTGTCATTCCTTTGAACTTGATGTCTGCAGGAGACGTGAACCCTTTCTTCTTTGCAGAAAGCTTTCCTGCTTAGTTTCAGTAGATTAAAATCCCGAATTTCTTTAATTCTTGGATTTATGTTGAGGCATTAGCAACAATGAATCTATAGTCCTTTTGTAACTGTATTAACTGAAAACAAATAGTTTAACATAGAATATACTGATTTTAAGTATTTTTAAAAGGATTTTGCATGTGAACATTATTAAAGTGAGTTTTAACAGTGTATTTAGTTGACAAGTGTCTGTGTGTGCAAGTGCAGGAGGATACAGAGCACTGAATGGAATGTAGATTTTGCTGTCTCCAGGTTTCTGTTTGTCTTTACTACTTAGTGAGTGGTTTTGAATGAAAAGCCATACAAATCTAAAAAAAGTAGTATTTCTAAGTCCATACATTTTATTTCTTGAATTTTAAGTTATTTTTTTATTAAAATCCGTAATTAAAAATTTTAAATGTAGGTATTGGGTTCTATTCTGACAGTCAAGATCCATTTATTACAGCTTGTGATACCTATCATTCCACTGAACTCAGCACTTAATTTACCCAAAATTCCCTCTCTTGGGAGTATGGAGTATCTCGCGCATTCATCTAAGATGGGAATAGACTGCATAGCCAAGGAGGCTTATGGATAGAAATAAATGAGTGAAGGTTAATATTAAGTTTCTGTTCTGTATTCATTCCTCTCACCTTCCTGATAGCAGTTCTGGTTGTAATCAAATAATACATAAAGTTCTGCGTGTGAGTGGATTCTTAGGGAGAATGGCCAGAAGCATAATTTCCTCCTGTTAGTGGATCAAAAGCTATTTTATTGTTGTCATCAATTTCTGAGGAAGTTGTGCACTTGGGACTCGGGAGCCAAATCTCTTACTCCAGATAGTGTCAGATCTGTTGTTTCCATTTCAGTCCTTCGTAATTTCTAAATACTGCCTGTAAAATAATAGGAAATAATTTGTATGCTTTGTGTACCACAAAGTTCTCTAAAGCACCTGCATCTTTGCCTGAGGGCTGGGCAGCGTGAGCCAGAGCAGCGGAGTGATGCGAGCACAGTGTCTGTGCACACGCGGGGCACGGCGGTGCTGGCTCTGGAACAAATGGATGCAGAACCTTCTGTAGAACGCAGTGCATAGGTCACTGGTACTCTCACTGGAGTTAGAGGTGGAGTCTCTGCCTTTCAACACTGATGGTAGAAGGTTTGTGGTCCCTCCATAGGAAGGATCAAGGTGTATGTGTCTTGTGCTGCCTACTAAATACACCTCCAGAACAGAGTGTGCTGCTCGTGTACTGTGACTTGCTAGAGCGCTGCTGGAGAAACAGCAGCATGTGTCTGTGCATTGGTGAAGGGTAAAAAGGCACCATTTGGCATTTGCTTGTTGAAATTGACATACTCAGGTGAGTTCATGTGCCTATCATCTTTATACTGCAAAATATCTATGTTGTCACCCTTCTTTTTGTTTGTACAGTGCAAGGCACAAAGAGTCCCTGATCAACTACTGAGTCTGTAGGTCCCATTTTAATAATAATCATCATCATCATCATCATCATCTCATTATAGTATGTAATAGGGTGACAATTCAGTAATGGAAATCTTTACTTCCCTGTTAACATTGTAACTCTGGCAATGCAGCTCTTCAGCTTCTGCCTTGACCAGTCCACAGTCCACTTACCCATCTGTATACAGAGATTTTTGAGTGGGCAGACTCAAGATTGTACTGTCTTTTTGTTGACATTGCCAGTTAAAGTTATTTCTCTAATAAAATCTGGTGTAGAGAATTGTAGGTACAAAAGAGGTTCTGCGTTTCAAGGTCTTGAAGACTAAATATAAATCTTCTGCTACTTGCTATAATACCTATAAATGCTTTGAGGTCTGTGTTTTTTAGTCTGAATTGATTGTATTAAATCAATTTTATTGATTTAATATTGATTTAGTCTGAATAATTTGTTTTAAATATAATGGAGTTTACAGAGTGTAGAAAGACTGGAAGCTAAATATAGTCTCAAGATACATGAAATTCAGCATAATTTTATCAGACCATTTTTCTTTATCTATTAGATAGTATTTGTTCACTTGCCTATTACAGTTGTTAGCAGAATACTACTTTTTGATGTCACAGGGCATTTTACAGTAATAAAGGGTTTTTTTTGTGAACTATGGATTTTGCTTCTTTCTTCATTAGTGTGGGGGAACAGAGATGGAATTTCCAGAGATTCAGCTTCCCCTCCCTGAGCATTCCAAAACCTCAGGCCGTTTGACACGTAATTAAGCTACGCAAAAAATCTGACATCAGAATGTGTGGAAGGTGATTCTCCAGGATTCTTCTTCTACCTGAAAGCCTCTGGGCTGGGCTATTCTGTTTGGGGGCTGAATGGGAACAAAGGGTAGAGTACCCTTTTTTGGAAGGCAGAAAGGGAGAAAAGAGAGCTTGTCACTTTATTTTCTTTTGTAGAATTTATGTGGAAGAGGCTTGTAGTGTATAACTCATTTGCACTTATTTGTTGAAAAATTGCAGATGTATTAAACATAGAATTGTTCGGCTGAAATATATTGCCTTGAAGAATGTTACTCTTAGACAAAAAAAGAAAAGTTGAGAGAGGTGATTCCTGAAGTGTAAAGTAATTGCAGCAGTACAAGTTTCATTTTTGAGTGCCCAGCTGGAGTGATACAATCTACCGTGGGCTTCATACATTCTTCATTGCTTTAAATCAGGCTTAACTGTTGGGGAGGTGTTAGTGGTTCTCAAAGGTATTGTAAGCACGAGGGAGAAAGAATGAATGAGGGGTTGGCCTGTTCTGTATAGTCAGAATAGACAGTCACAGTGCCCTTAATCTGTGGATGACAAATGTAATTCAAAAGATTTGTAGTTAATGTTAGAGCTATGAGGGACTTCAAAGTTGAATGGGCATGTAGAAAACATATGAAAAGAATTAGAAAATGTTGCAGTAGAACTGATCAGAGTGGAACTGGAAGGAGTCTAAAGTAATGCAGTGTCAGAGGGTAAGGCAATATTGGTTTCCATTATAAGCCAAATATAACATTCTGGTTTTAATACAAGAGGATTGAATTTAAGCTTTAATTCTCAACCTAAATATTTCTACACAAACATATTGGGGCAAATGAAGCACAAAGGAGATTGAGAGGGTGCAATGGACTGCCTTCCTATTGAACACTGTATCCTTATGGGTTAAACCATTGTGCTGTGAAATGCCTGAAGTTATTAACCTCTCTCTCTCGTGCTGGAGTTCCATATGACTTATTGTGACATAAAGTAACATTAATTAGTGGTGTGAAGGTTGACTGCCATCCTCTAGCAGCAGTGGGGTTTGTCTATGGCAGTGGTTTAGCTTTAGGATACTTCACTTCTAAGCAGGCAACACTTGTTGGACAAAACTTATCTTGCAGAACATAATTGTATTGAATAGTGCTTGTATTGCATTATTTCCTTTGTTGAGAGACAAATATTCATAAATATAAATTAAAAGAAAAAAAAAGGTATTTAATTTGGAATTTGGTTAGTGTTTTGTTCAAGTTTTGCTCTGACAATATCACTGTTATGTTGCTTTATTACAGTGGAAAATGACAACCTGGCATAATCTTTGTGCTTACCCAGAGCCACTAATAGTAGCTGTCTTTTTTTTACCTGAGCAAACTGTGAATCTTAAACATTCACTCGAGAGTCTGAGAGAATCCCAGACACACAGAATCACAGAAAATCTAGTGAGACGCCCAAAGGCAGTAAGTATAGCAAGAAGTTTAGAAGTAATGCTTTGGGCTATAATTTCCTAGTGATGCTTCTGATTTTTGGTTTGCATTTTTCGGCACTAGACTGGTTTATGTCAAAGATTATTTATATTTGTTTTTTAACTTGGTGTTTTCCTGAATATTGAACAGTTGCAACAGATCTTAGTTTTCAAAATAGTTTTTGTTAATTCCCAGAGATGATTCTTTATATATGTTCTGGTGTGATTCATAAGGTCTGCCATGTGTTTTTTAGTCCATATTTTAATAGTGTTTAAATCACAGTCAAAAGACCAAAACTAAATTATAGTGAAAATGGAATAACACCAAAAATTCAAGAATTTCATAATTTTGAACTTTCAAAAATAATCTAGATTCCTTTCTATTAGCAAATGTTAAGCATGACAATGAAGACTGGTCTACTGTTTGAAAATGCTTGTTTTTAAACTTGATAGTTATTTCCTCCAGGAATCCTGTGAACAGGGTTCTGTTTGCTTGAGAGACATGTCTGGTTTTATCAGCATTTGTCAGAGTAAGTCAGTATTTCTATGGAAATTAGCTTATTAGTATTAATTTTTGGCAGTGTCTGACTGATTAATGAGCTGCCTTGCCATTTAAAAAAAGAAAATATCTTATTGAAAGCAAAACTTTCAAAAAATTATTAATGACTAATTCTTCGGTGACTTGAGGATTCAAGTGATGGCACTAACCAAGCAGATACCCCTTGTCTTCTGTTGCTGAAACCCAGGTGCTGGAGGTTCTCATTGCACTGCATGTGCCAGTGGAGAGTCCTGTTGCATATGCTTCCTCTGGGGGTCCTTACTAGCCAGTCTTAGTAATACCTGCAATAATTTTACTTAAATTAATGCTGCTTAAAACGTGTAACTAAATTCTTAGTGATTAAGTCACAATTCTTCAAATCTCATAAGTTTCCGGTACTTTTAGCAGAAAATGTGCAGTTTAGTTTTGAAAAAATGGTCTCTGTAGTTCTCTACAACAACAAACCTGGTCATTGCCAACATGGTTAATTTCCTTTAATTCTGGGTATTTCTCTTGGGTATTTGTATCACTAATTTTGTAATCATGCATTTTTCCCCTGATTACTTTATCTTTAATCAAAGTTATAATTGTTTGTGTTCACAGTTGAAATACAAGCTTCTTAGAGCCTTGGTGAGAAGCACCCTTGGCATTGCAAATCATTTCTTCCATGTTACTTACTTACAAAGATTGTTTTTTTAAATGAATTAGCTTCATTATCTGCTATGTATTTTTCTTTGCTCTAAAAGTAATATAAAATAGTGATAAGTGAAGTATCAATCTTTTATATTTTTAATGTTTCAGACCTCTTTGCCTTTGGTTTTAAGTAACCACAGAAGATAACATTTGAAAAGCCTAATGCCATAATGAAATTATTTGTAACAGGTCTGAAGAAGAATTGTATAATGGCCATTGTTACAGTGCTTACCATATGAAGGTGTGAGCAGCTGAAACTGTAATTCTGCAAAGTATTACAGAATGTAGGAGAACTGTGATTTGCAGGTTAACAGTTACCATTTATTATAGTGTACAAAGGCTGCTACGTTTATAATTATTTCTGAAAAAAGTTATCAGTGTTATCTCTTTCACTATAAGGGTATGTTTAACTATGGTAACTTTATACAAGATAGGCAAAATAAATTAGCAGTGTTGTACATAGTGCTTGAATTCGTTTTGTCTAGTTATTTAGAAATATGACACATTGTTCATATTGCTTGTTTGTGTGTTTTGTTAGAAATTCTAATTGTACAGATGCAGATTTAATTCTGTATTATAACTTCTTTTTAAGTAGGGGCTACGAATATTCCATTGGTTTTGAATAGCAATAATACTAAATACACAAACAGATTCGTTACTTGCTTTGTATAGTAATACCAACTGGTAAATGGTGCTTTATCTGCTGTGTTTATTAGAGGTTTGACTGCTAATCTCATATGGAAATGTTGCTTTGAAGGGCAAAATTCAGGGAGAGGGCCTGGGATTCCAGAATGAACTTGTACATTCCTTCAGGGCATTTTTGCAAGGGAGGTTGTTGTGTTTTAAAGGTAGTTGATAAGAAACCTGCACCACCAACCCCGGACCTGCACCACCAACCACCATCATGCATTAGTCTATAGAAGGTATTTGGGGAACACACTCCTGTACCACTCCGTACCACC
Source organism: Ceyx cyanopectus (assembly GCA_013401355.1). Classification (NCBI taxonomy): domain Eukaryota; kingdom Metazoa; phylum Chordata; class Aves; order Coraciiformes; family Alcedinidae; genus Ceyx; species Ceyx cyanopectus. The sequence continues at coordinate 1,938 of VYZU01020341.1, read as the reverse complement.
ATTTATCCAAGTGAAATTTTTGACCATTTGCAGGATACATTATAAATCAGGATGTCACTACCAGACAATCAGATTTGAACATTCCTTGCATAAAGTAGCTTGACTATATCCCTTAGGAATACATCACTTAGCTGTGTTTATGTGACAGTGTTGATATGCCTGGTTTTACATGAAAGTTAGGGTAGTGTGTTATTTATGTCATCATGAATTCAAAAAGTAGGTGGTTGTGCTTTATATTAATGTTCTTTATGAGGTTATCTTCTCTGGGCAAATTACTCAGAATAATGGAAAGATGTAGTTTTATTATATGGCTATTAATTACATCAGGAAATATGGTTTTTTTTTTTCAGAGTTGAGCTTTGCTGCTTCCTCTTTTTTTTTTTTTTTTTTGTTCAGTGTTCCCATCTCTGAGGTGCTGACAACAGATTAACATGAAACAGAGCTCTGTTGAACCTAATTATGTTATAGCTCATTGTTTTCGGGACCTATAAAACTGTTCACTCCCTTTTTATGGGGTTGTAGTCACAACGAAAGGCCATAAACAGTGCAGTGTCTCTTTCCTACAGGACTGGAGATTTCATTAGTTGACTAATAAAGGTCTGATCCAGCTGCATTTACACCTGGGAATGAATGCTGCTTTAGCAGGTCCTTACTAGGTCAAGCAGGAGGGAATGACAGCAGGATAGCTTTTGATCAGCCATAAATGTCTGAAAGCTGTAATTTATTTTAAAATTCTTTGCTATTCAAATGTTGACTGAAGACATGCTTGCTTGTACCCCAGAGGAAAGATCTGAAATATTAGGGAATTATTTAAAGACAAACCAAAGCTGAGGTCCTTCTATACTTCGAAGCAGTCACTGCTAAAACAATACTACATCACCTATGGGGATTATGTATGTATTTGTTTATCCAATCCTCAGAGGCTCTGGGGAGGACTAATATTTAGCATGTTTAACTCTTAGAAATATGTGGAAGATTATGCCCTACTGTCATTGAAACCTATACTGCTTGTGAATTTAAAATAGATATTCCTGCCGAATAGGTGTCTGTAGCGTAGGTGCTCCTCTGTGACTTCTTTGGGTTGTTTCACCTTTTTTTTTCTTTGTTGTGTTTTGTTTATATAAATGTTAAAATTACAGGAATTTTGTAGGAATTTAGTAGGGAAATGTTCTGTAAGATGCAGAGGTGGTTCTTTTCCAATGACTGGGTGTGATCTTTTTTATCTGCGTACTTACCTATGTTTTTGTATTATCCCAATGTTATCTTCTCTCCAATCTGTAAGGTGGTGGGTTGATGACAGTTGTTGGACAGGAGGGCACTGCCCTGCTCTGCTGACTGCCTGTTGCTCTGCTTTGCCCCAGGATGTGAGCGGGGGCAGTTCCGCTGTGGAAACGGCCGCTGCATTCCCATGGAGTGGAGGTGTGACGGGGCCCGGGACTGCTCGGATGACACGGATGAAGCTGGTTGTCGTAAGTGAAAAAAACATAGAGGAACTGTAAGAAATACTGGCATCCCAGTGCGCTCACTGAACTAGTGGTACAAGAGTGAATATTAGAGGGGGAGAAAACTAGCTGTCTAGAGATCACTGCAGAATCTGCTTAAGAGACAATATTTCTCAAGTCCATTGTCTTTGGGAGTCAGAAGATCAAGTCGTGCTCAACTTCTAACATGACCTGGCCTTCTCTTAATAATCAGAGTGTCCAATAATGCAGTTTGATTTGATCACTAATGTTCTCTGTAGATGTAGAAATGTATTGTATTCTGTTATTTCAGTAATCCTGAATATTGGGTGTACATACAGCTAGCACCAGCATCACTTGAATTCCACATCTTTGGATCTTTCAGGACCTACAAAGCAAACTAGCTGTACCTACTGCATCTTAAGTAGAGTCTTGGTTTGTTGTCTAGAGTTTGTTTTGTTATCACAGAATCACAGAA
>VYZU01020339.1:37691-55928 GCA_013401355.1 Ceyx cyanopectus | reverse complement strand
GGAGCTTTCTCTGTGTGCCGCAATCTGGAAACAGCAGAATACTGAACCCCAAAAGCAGAGTGTGCAGAGGAGAAATCAGACTGAGGAAACTTGCTTGGAAGTTTCAAGAAAGTTCAGAATGTGGATGTTGTTACAAGTAGGCTGTTCTGTGCTGTCTGGCATGTCTCTATTTTCTGGTTTTGTATTGTTTTAGTATAAAATAGATGCTTTTGCTTCATTTTGAAATGCTGTCAGGGGATGTGTATCTATCTCCTGTGGCCTGGCTGAGAAGCTGCCTGCTGTGTTGTGCTGTGTTCCCCACCAAAATCTGTACTGGTCTTTGGAAGAAATAAAAGGTTTGTGACAATCTGCATTTAAAGTGTTTTGGAAAGAAACATAGGATTATTTTCTTGCTTGCATAGAATAATTGGGATACAGTGGTTATAGTCTTCTCTCCATTAGTACTCCTCCTTCAACAGGAATTGGGAGGTGTAGTAGCTTGGGGAATCTATAACTGTGCTGTTACATTTGAATTTTTCTGGGTTTGTCAGAGTTGAACCCATACCTGGTTTATGTTCCTGGAGCAACACAAACTTTGGGCTTCCGCTGTTCAAGAATATTGGATGCTCTGTTTATTTTTAAAATAAATAATTAAAAAAAAATAATTGTGGCTTATTTTTAGTGAAAAAGTATTAAGTGTCAATATAATCCCATTGACAAATGAGACTGGTTATACTGGATGAATAGATGGCTGTCAGGATTGCTATAACATTCTTCAGTTTTCTAGAGATAGATGCTATGCAATTACTTAATTATCAATATTAACCAGAAGCTATTTTCTCTTTGTTTCATCCTTATGTGCCATCTCTGCCAGCACCCCCTGGGTAATATCAACAACCATTATTAAAGTATGTGTATATTTGCTGGCATTGTTACTATTTGTCTTTATCTAGAGCCCATACTTCAGGCCCTTTCCAGAAGGATTCATCATACAGGAGGTTAACAGCTTTCACTTTTTCTGCTTTCACAATTCTGTCTTTTGCAGACCAAAGGTAATTTGTCTTTTACCCTGACAAGACTTCTTCATGCACTCTTTGCTTAAGTATATTTGTGTCATTTGAAGAACTTGCAGCTTTGATAGAAAGAAGAAAACCTACATGGACAAAGAGGAAACTGGATGAACTTTAGCTACCTATACATTAGATATTTGAATAGGAGGAAAAAGGTGCCATCCTGGGTTATGCTGGCATGGTTGGGTGCCAGGAGTCTGACTCATTGCTACATTTCCACATTAACCACTTGCTGCTTATTCTTTATATTTCCTATTCCCAAAGAAAAGAGGCAATGTTAGATGTAATGGAAGGTGAGGGGGCATGAAATCAGCTCCAGTTCTAGTATATTTTATTAAGAATATAGCAAAATGAAAGGAAATTAATGTTATTGTGGTAAGATGGAAAGGGTGACTAGTTCAAGTCCATATCTTAAGGATCAAGTACAGTTGCTTAGAATAAAATCTACTACAGTGAGGAATAGCTTAAGAGATCTAAAAGAAATTCTTAAGGTAGAAGAATTTTCTTCACTTATAACTTCCCTGAGTAAGTATTCTCCATATATGAAAGCACATAAGGAAACTACATGCTCTAAAGTTCAGGCTGGACAAGTTTTATTTCCATGCACTTTGTCTCTGCAGGAGACACAGAAGAGGTGTTGGTGCTTTCATTGCTTTGTGACCAAAAAAAAAAAAGTTAATTAAAATCGAGGGGTTTATTTTAACTTGAAGCAGACTTTTTTCATCTTCCTGCTCTTTCTTCCTGACTGAAAGTTTAGTTAATATCTTACCTCTCTGGTATACAAATGGTCCAGTGAATATAGGCTTCTCTTACTTTCTGAGCAACTGTTGAAGTGGAGATAATATAACAAGTACCATAAAAAAAAAAAAAGAGAAGAAAAGAAAGTAGTGGGAAGGAAAACACCGATCATTAAGATTTTAAGTGGGGACAAAAAAAACAACTGCTATATAGCATTTTTTTCACAGCAAGAAGGGACTCTGTTCCCAGTATGTTTAAAGACTAGTAAAGTGAACTCCAAATTCCAGAAGAAAATTATCACTCTTAAAATACCTTTTAATGAGGTTCTCAGTTCTGTCTCCAGTGTTTTGGAGAACGTGGTATCTGCTTGGAAAAAAAATTAAATAATATATGGGTCGTTAGTAAGTTGGGTTTTCATTATGTCAAACATGGAGTTACAGAAGATGTATTTCTCTCTTAAATGAATAGATGATGGATGGTTTTATAGATCATAAAAATGTCTGTGGCTTTATTTCCCTACCAAATGTCTTTTTAGAGCAAGTTTACAAGCACTTCCAAAGCTCCTGTAAAATAAAACTTATCTTTCAATTAATTCATATTTTTCAAATAAAATATGCTGCAGAGACCCTTTCACTGATTTGAGAAATGGCTTAAAAGATGTTTCAGTTCTGTGATCATCCTAATCAATGTGGAATTATTTTCCCTCTTAAAATATATGACTACTCTGTAATGAGTAAACCCTGGATTTTAGCTGACTAGACAAATACAGTCTGTTGAACCTCACTTCCCATTTATGATTTGCAGACAGTTTTTTTCATATTGCTTCATACTGGAACAAGAAGCACCCATTGAATCTGTTGAGTCAAACCTTTTATCAACAACCCAAGTTTTGCAAGATTTTCACCCCTTACTAAACTTCCAGCATGTTCCTTGTCAAGTAATTCATCATTTTAAAACTGCTGTTAATAATGTAATTTAGTTCCATTTCTACTCTTTTATGCAGAACTGGTAGGTTTTGGCTCTTATCATGGATAAAAAAATGATGCAAGCACATGATATCAGATAAAAATGGCAGATTGCAGCTTATGTGTAACTTTTACTTATAGTTTCTGGGTATAATGTCCATTATGTTGTGTTCAAGATGCCAACAAAGGAGGCTTTCTCTATTGGGGTAAACATCATCCCATATGATGCAGTTTATTCTTCTGTGTATTGCTGGATTTCCAGAGCCAAGATGCAATTTATCACAGCATATCTTTATTTTGGTCTGTCAGTATTGCATACTGTGGGTTACCACCATGTTTCTTATCCCAGAGCTTCATACACAATTTATTATATTTTTATATAATAAATATATATATTATTTTTGCATTTAGTTAAGCATTGCAGGTTTTTATCACAACTATTCCATTTCAAACTCCTCTTCTGAAATACCTGCTTGCCATTGTGTTATCCCTAAACCTGGCTAACCTCTGACTATGCAGTGCTCTCATGTGACAGCTTATGGCACCCAACAAGTCACTGAAATATCTTGGTAAACTCAACATTTATTTTGCCCCTCTCATCTCCACTCCTTCAAATGGTTCTCTGTGCTAATGCTAGAGGTTAAAACATACTATGCAACCTACAGCCTAGGTGTTTGTCTCCCTTCCTTTGGTGGTGTTGGGTGGTCTTTACTCTCCACCCATTCTCCTTGGGTTACTGGGGTCCTACTTTTTTCTCACTTTGTAGCAAGATGCCTTAAGCTTTTGGGAAACACCTGGTTATTTGGTAATATCCTCTCCCCCCTACACCACCAATTAAAATGCAGAATGTGAATTTTTAGTCTAGCATGTATCAAGACTAATAAAGGCTAACAAGGTTTGAAAAACCTTCACAAAACAAGGATGTGGAATTGCTGGGCAGAAACTCTGGGTTTGATCCATATAGTTTCCTATAACTTGTACCTGCCCTTCTCAGCAACAAATTGAATTGATCATACTGATTTATTTAGTGTTAATTACCTGCAGTGTACTTTCCTGTACTGGGTGCAATGGAACAATAGTTGCATCACCAGAGGCACAGCAAGTGAACCTTTGCAACCATAACAGTGCATTTACTTTGACATTCATCAAGCCTTCAAAGAGCAAAAAGCTTCCTCCTGCCTCCTTTTGTATGTTGCCCCTTTGTCCTCTGTCCCACAGTTGACCCTGTACTTACTGTCTTGAGTGCCTACCCTGGGAGCACTGTCTGTTTAACTGACATGAATAAGATAATAAACAGATAAATAACTTTTCTTCCCCTCTGCAGAGCTGACCCCTGAGGAGAAAGCCATGAGGATTGCCAAAGCTATGCGTAAGCAGTCATCAGAGGTAAAGGAGAAATGGGAGAACCTGAATGCCAGTGCCACTGTCTGGCAGAAGCAAGTGGATAAAGCATTAGAAAAACTGAAAGACCTACAGTGTGCCATGGATGACCTTGATGCTGACTTGAAGGAGGCTGAAAATGTGAGGAATGGCTGGAAACCTGTGGGAGACTTGCTTATAGATTCCTTACCAGATCACATTGAGAAAACAACAGTAAGTGTGGAACTCCTAGGAAATGTTTAGCTGGTGTGAGAGTCAGACCCCTCCATTCTTTTGCCTATTGTCACAGCATATATGGATACACTCCATACTTAAATTCTCATGTACAAGTTTAAAGTGCTCTAGACTAGATCTGAGGTCTCAGAGAAAGTCCAGTGCTGTGCCACCTTCACTGTGTCAGCTGGGATTGCATCAAGCACGTGTGATCAATGAGCTACAGGTGTGCACACAATAGAACATTCATTCATTCTGGCCTAGGATTTAAACACTTTCCTCCTAGGCATGTTGTCTGCTCCATAGCTAGGTCATGGGTATGTTTGAAGCCTTGCCCAGTTTTAATTCCTGTTCCTTAACATTCACAAACTTCACAGATGCACTGTCTATTTTGGCTTGTGTGAATATTTGTATTTGCTTTTACTTTAGCTTGGGTTCAAGATTATTTCAAAGTAAAGAACACATGCTACTGTATAATGTTCTCAAGGGCACATTGGACATATACACAGTCCATGGAATTAACACAGGGCTGCATTATTGCACATGTATCATTGAATACATCCTTATTCTCCAAATGTTCTCTTCAACTTTTAGGTTTAAGAGAACCAAATATTTTGTAAAAAAATCTGTCAAATGATTTTTCTCCAGACTGCTGTTGTTTCTTCTCCACGTTTTGCATTTTAATGCAGATACTAAAGCAGGCAATAAGATGCTGATGCTGAATAGCAGTTTGTTCTCATGTTAAGAAGCAATTTGTCACATCCTGATGGCTTTTTCCATAAAGAATAAAGCAAATTCTTTTAGTTTCTCATTGCTGTGTTAAAACTGAAACATCTGCTGAAGTAATGGGGGCCTGCTGGCTATCCAGAAGGCAAAAGCTTCTTTCCTGACAGTTTTGTTCCATGGCCTGGTGAGAGAGGTTTGAAGGGAATTAAATAATTGAACTGTCCAAAGAAAATATTTTTNCACAATTTATTATATTTTTATATAATAAATATATATATTATTTTTGCATTTAGTTAAGCATTGCAGGTTTTTATCACAACTATTCCATTTCAAACTCCTCTTCTGAAATACCTGCTTGCCATTGTGTTATCCCTAAACCTGGCTAACCTCTGACTATGCAGTGCTCTCATGTGACAGCTTATGGCACCCAACAAGTCACTGAAATATCTTGGTAAACTCAACATTTATTTTGCCCCTCTCATCTCCACTCCTTCAAATGGTTCTCTGTGCTAATGCTAGAGGTTAAAACATACTATGCAACCTACAGCCTAGGTGTTTGTCTCCCTTCCTTTGGTGGTGTTGGGTGGTCTTTACTCTCCACCCATTCTCCTTGGGTTACTGGGGTCCTACTTTTTTCTCACTTTGTAGCAAGATGCCTTAAGCTTTTGGGAAACACCTGGTTATTTGGTAATATCCTCTCCCCCCTACACCACCAATTAAAATGCAGAATGTGAATTTTTAGTCTAGCATGTATCAAGACTAATAAAGGCTAACAAGGTTTGAAAAACCTTCACAAAACAAGGATGTGGAATTGCTGGGCAGAAACTCTGGGTTTGATCCATATAGTTTCCTATAACTTGTACCTGCCCTTCTCAGCAACAAATTGAATTGATCATACTGATTTATTTAGTGTTAATTACCTGCAGTGTACTTTCCTGTACTGGGTGCAATGGAACAATAGTTGCATCACCAGAGGCACAGCAAGTGAACCTTTGCAACCATAACAGTGCATTTACTTTGACATTCATCAAGCCTTCAAAGAGCAAAAAGCTTCCTCCTGCCTCCTTTTGTATGTTGCCCCTTTGTCCTCTGTCCCACAGTTGACCCTGTACTTACTGTCTTGAGTGCCTACCCTGGGAGCACTGTCTGTTTAACTGACATGAATAAGATAATAAACAGATAAATAACTTTTCTTCCCCTCTGCAGAGCTGACCCCTGAGGAGAAAGCCATGAGGATTGCCAAAGCTATGCGTAAGCAGTCATCAGAGGTAAAGGAGAAATGGGAGAACCTGAATGCCAGTGCCACTGTCTGGCAGAAGCAAGTGGATAAAGCATTAGAAAAACTGAAAGACCTACAGTGTGCCATGGATGACCTTGATGCTGACTTGAAGGAGGCTGAAAATGTGAGGAATGGCTGGAAACCTGTGGGAGACTTGCTTATAGATTCCTTACCAGATCACATTGAGAAAACAACAGTAAGTGTGGAACTCCTAGGAAATGTTTAGCTGGTGTGAGAGTCAGACCCCTCCATTCTTTTGCCTATTGTCACAGCATATATGGATACACTCCATACTTAAATTCTCATGTACAAGTTTAAAGTGCTCTAGACTAGATCTGAGGTCTCAGAGAAAGTCCAGTGCTGTGCCACCTTCACTGTGTCAGCTGGGATTGCATCAAGCACGTGTGATCAATGAGCTACAGGTGTGCACACAATAGAACATTCATTCATTCTGGCCTAGGATTTAAACACTTTCCTCCTAGGCATGTTGTCTGCTCCATAGCTAGGTCATGGGTATGTTTGAAGCCTTGCCCAGTTTTAATTCCTGTTCCTTAACATTCACAAACTTCACAGATGCACTGTCTATTTTGGCTTGTGTGAATATTTGTATTTGCTTTTACTTTAGCTTGGGTTCAAGATTATTTCAAAGTAAAGAACACATGCTACTGTATAATGTTCTCAAGGGCACATTGGACATATACACAGTCCATGGAATTAACACAGGGCTGCATTATTGCACATGTATCATTGAATACATCCTTATTCTCCAAATGTTCTCTTCAACTTTTAGGTTTAAGAGAACCAAATATTTTGTAAAAAAATCTGTCAAATGATTTTTCTCCAGACTGCTGTTGTTTCTTCTCCACGTTTTGCATTTTAATGCAGATACTAAAGCAGGCAATAAGATGCTGATGCTGAATAGCAGTTTGTTCTCATGTTAAGAAGCAATTTGTCACATCCTGATGGCTTTTTCCATAAAGAATAAAGCAAATTCTTTTAGTTTCTCATTGCTGTGTTAAAACTGAAACATCTGCTGAAGTAATGGGGGCCTGCTGGCTATCCAGAAGGCAAAAGCTTCTTTCCTGACAGTTTTGTTCCATGGCCTGGTGAGAGAGGTTTGAAGGGAATTAAATAATTGAACTGTCCAAAGAAAATATTTTTTTCCAGTTGTTTTGGATTGTTTCATGATGTTTAATCAAGCCATTTATAGGACTGAACAATTAACTACTCACAGCAACAAAGGCACTTGCTGCATCTTCTCAGCTGTAACTAAAACTTGCACCAATTTTGTCTTAATACTGTATTTAGTTCCATTTGATTCCAGAAACCTTTTTCTTCTTTTTAATCATTGTAATACTTCTGCTCTACACTCCTAATCACGTAAAACATTGTTCTCCTTTTCCTTAGAAGTTACATTCCTTCATGCTTTGGTAATTCAGTAATAGTTTTTAAATTACATTTTTGTCAGCTGATTAATATTGGAACACTGTAGTACGGAACACTTTTGGTTTTTTTTAAGAGCACTTGACATGCTGTATACTGCTAAAGCTCCTGATAGAGCATTGCATTAATTATTTTTAATTTTTTTGTTGTTTTTTTTTTTAAAAAAAAAGCTCTACAGTCATATGGCAGCACTGAAAAATGTAGTTAAATTGGTTTAGGGGTGCAATTCGGATATGANTTCATCAAGCCTTCAAAGAGCAAAAAGCTTCCTCCTGCCTCCTTTTGTATGTTGCCCCTTTGTCCTCTGTCCCACAGTTGACCCTGTACTTACTGTCTTGAGTGCCTACCCTGGGAGCACTGTCTGTTTAACTGACATGAATAAGATAATAAACAGATAAATAACTTTTCTTCCCCTCTGCAGAGCTGACCCCTGAGGAGAAAGCCATGAGGATTGCCAAAGCTATGCGTAAGCAGTCATCAGAGGTAAAGGAGAAATGGGAGAACCTGAATGCCAGTGCCACTGTCTGGCAGAAGCAAGTGGATAAAGCATTAGAAAAACTGAAAGACCTACAGTGTGCCATGGATGACCTTGATGCTGACTTGAAGGAGGCTGAAAATGTGAGGAATGGCTGGAAACCTGTGGGAGACTTGCTTATAGATTCCTTACCAGATCACATTGAGAAAACAACAGTAAGTGTGGAACTCCTAGGAAATGTTTAGCTGGTGTGAGAGTCAGACCCCTCCATTCTTTTGCCTATTGTCACAGCATATATGGATACACTCCATACTTAAATTCTCATGTACAAGTTTAAAGTGCTCTAGACTAGATCTGAGGTCTCAGAGAAAGTCCAGTGCTGTGCCACCTTCACTGTGTCAGCTGGGATTGCATCAAGCACGTGTGATCAATGAGCTACAGGTGTGCACACAATAGAACATTCATTCATTCTGGCCTAGGATTTAAACACTTTCCTCCTAGGCATGTTGTCTGCTCCATAGCTAGGTCATGGGTATGTTTGAAGCCTTGCCCAGTTTTAATTCCTGTTCCTTAACATTCACAAACTTCACAGATGCACTGTCTATTTTGGCTTGTGTGAATATTTGTATTTGCTTTTACTTTAGCTTGGGTTCAAGATTATTTCAAAGTAAAGAACACATGCTACTGTATAATGTTCTCAAGGGCACATTGGACATATACACAGTCCATGGAATTAACACAGGGCTGCATTATTGCACATGTATCATTGAATACATCCTTATTCTCCAAATGTTCTCTTCAACTTTTAGGTTTAAGAGAACCAAATATTTTGTAAAAAAATCTGTCAAATGATTTTTCTCCAGACTGCTGTTGTTTCTTCTCCACGTTTTGCATTTTAATGCAGATACTAAAGCAGGCAATAAGATGCTGATGCTGAATAGCAGTTTGTTCTCATGTTAAGAAGCAATTTGTCACATCCTGATGGCTTTTTCCATAAAGAATAAAGCAAATTCTTTTAGTTTCTCATTGCTGTGTTAAAACTGAAACATCTGCTGAAGTAATGGGGGCCTGCTGGCTATCCAGAAGGCAAAAGCTTCTTTCCTGACAGTTTTGTTCCATGGCCTGGTGAGAGAGGTTTGAAGGGAATTAAATAATTGAACTGTCCAAAGAAAATATTTTTTTCCAGTTGTTTTGGATTGTTTCATGATGTTTAATCAAGCCATTTATAGGACTGAACAATTAACTACTCACAGCAACAAAGGCACTTGCTGCATCTTCTCAGCTGTAACTAAAACTTGCACCAATTTTGTCTTAATACTGTATTTAGTTCCATTTGATTCCAGAAACCTTTTTCTTCTTTTTAATCATTGTAATACTTCTGCTCTACACTCCTAATCACGTAAAACATTGTTCTCCTTTTCCTTAGAAGTTACATTCCTTCATGCTTTGGTAATTCAGTAATAGTTTTTAAATTACATTTTTGTCAGCTGATTAATATTGGAACACTGTAGTACGGAACACTTTTGGTTTTTTTTAAGAGCACTTGACATGCTGTATACTGCTAAAGCTCCTGATAGAGCATTGCATTAATTATTTTTAATTTTTTTGTTGTTTTTTTTTTTAAAAAAAAAGCTCTACAGTCATATGGCAGCACTGAAAAATGTAGTTAAATTGGTTTAGGGGTGCAATTCGGATATGATCACTTGAATAGCTTTCCTACTGTTAATCTCTAAAAATGGATATCAATGAGTTAATAAGAGTATTGGAGTGAAATTTCTTTGCCAGAGGACTGAGTTGCATACAGTTGGTTTAGCAGAAGCTCCACATTGGGCAAGTCAGCACCATATTGAGTTTATGCTGGCTTTTGGGCTGCTCAGATGTCCAGTGAACATAAATCCATGCTTCTTACTCTTTTTTAGGCTTTTAGAGAAGAAATTGCTCCTATCAACTTGAAAGTTAAAACAGTGAATGATTTATCCAGTCAGTTGTCTCCACTTGACCTTTATCCATCATTAAAGATGTCTCGTCAACTGGATGATCTTAATATGAGGTGGAAACTTCTCCAGGTATTCTCCTGAATGTCTGCATATGTGTGGGGAGGGATGCTTCTCACTCTCTTCTCTTCACTTCTGTCTTTCAGGTGTTACTCTAGTGGTGCCAGAGTGACAAAGGAAGCTGTCTTTCCCTCTGTAGCTTGACCCAAAGCTTTTCCTTTCAGGCTGTCTCAGCAGTTTGCTCACTCAGGAGACTGCATTAATCTCTGGAGACTATTGGGAGCTATTATTGCATCCTTTTTTTTTGTATGTCTTACAGCAGTATTTTTACTGCATAACTCATTGTTCCTGAAAACCAGTGCACACATTTCTGTTGTGTACCCATCTTCTATGAAAGCTGCTTTATTTTGGTTTTCAGTGTTCAGTTTCTGCATGGAATTTCACTTCAAGTGACCTAAGTATTAGTAGAGCTCTAATAAGATGTGAGCAAAGCACATGTAGCATTCTACAACATAAAAGGGTATGCTGGGAGATTCGTATTGCTGTGTTATGATTATTGTGCTTCAATGGTTTGAGGAAGGAAAATCAATATGCCAAATTATAGGTAAAACTCATGCACAGTTTCACAGTGAATGGTTTAATGAAGTTTCTTACATCAGTTAATGTTCAATTATCATTTTTTGCACTCTCTTTTATTGGTTGGAAATATTGTGAGTCAGCAGCTATGTATTTCTTTACCTGGTTTCTAAGCATGATATTAGGTGTGTGAAAGATTTGAGGGAAGGACAGAGGATCTGTCTCCCTTATAGCTGAGGACTGTGGGAGTGATATTCAAAATGTGGCTATCAACTTTTGTGCTAATAATTTAAATCAGATGATTCTGAGGCACAAATGTATTAATGTGACATACCAGCACTTCTCATTCCTAATGTAATTTGGTAGTGAGGTGGGGTTCTTTTTTTCTTGTTCTTTTTTCTTTTATCTTTTTTCTTATTCACTTTTCTTTTTCTTAATTTTCCTTTTCTTTTTCTTAATTTTCCTTTTCTTTTTCTTGTTTTTCCTTTTCTTTTCCTTTTCCATTTCCTTAGTTTTCCATTTCCTTAGTTTTCCTTTTCCTTAGTTTTCCTTTTCCTTAGTTTTCCTTTTCCTTAGTTTTCCTTTTCCTTAGTTTTCCTTTTCCTTAGTTTTCCTTTTCCTTAGTTTTCCTTTTCCTTAGTTTTCCTTTTCCTTAGTTTTCCTTTTCCTTAGTTTTCCTTTTCCTTAGTTTTCCTTTTCCTTAGTTTTCCTTTTCCTTAGTTTTCCTTTTCCTTAGTTTTCCTTTTCCTTAGTTTTCCTTTTCCTTAGTTTTCCTTTTCCTTAGTTTTCCTTTTCCTTAGTTTTCCTTTTCCTTAGTTTTCCTTTTCCTTAGTTTTCCTTTTCCTTAGTTTTCCTTTTCCTTAGTTTTCCTTTTCCTTAGTTTTCCTTTTCCTTAGTTTTCCTTTTCCTTAGTTTTCCTTTTCCTCTTTTTCTTTTTCTTTTTTTTTCTTTTTTTTTTCCTTTCTTTTTTTATTTTTTTGTAATTAATTTGGGGGAGGGGGGGGGTTGTTGCTTTTTTTTTTTCCCTTCGTCCTCTTCACTTGAGTTAACTAAGCAGCCAAACTGCTGCTGGGTGTGCTAGTGCAGTTTCAATTACTAAATCAGGGGGGAGTCATGTCAGCCAGTGAAGTGCCATCTTCCAAACTGGTTCTGTGCTGGAAAGGCAGCTGTGAGATCAATACAATCAAACTGAGGCCTGCTGACTGTGGAAATCTGGACATCTAGTTTAATACTGCAAGACATGAACATCATTTTCAACAAGTAAATGAAAGAAAAAATGTAGCCTTGAATAGCCAGATGTCAAAATACTATGACAAACAAACAGATTTCTTTAACTAGAAATGAACCTAAGTGCTTTCATTACCATCACCCTGGTGTTACACAGTAAATGTAATGTACATGTTGTGTCTGTGTGCTTATGTGTAGGTGTCTGTAGAGGATCGCCTTAAACAGTTACAGGAGGCACACCAAGATTTTGGGCCTTCATCACAGCACTTTCTGTCCAGTAAGTGCTTTGAATTAGTAGATGCATGTGAGATACAACAGCTCTCTTGAACGCTCCTTACTATGGTTTTCCTTATGGTGTGAGGAACAGGAATTTGCTCTTCTGTGTTATCTACCTCCCTGGTTTTGTATGAGTGTTTCATCTTCAGAGCTCCACTGACATTCTCACTGGAGGACTCTCTTGGGTATCACTACAGGGCCTTGCTGAGTTCAGGTTGAGTCCCTCGTTGCTTTATTCTTTGTCCTCTGGAACATTCACAGGTCTGACTTGTGGATGTTTCAGAATCTTTGTGTTCATAACCACTTCTTTCCATCCCCTGCCACCACTTTCCTCGGTTTCCTTTTGTTTCCACACTTCCAGGAATGACAAGGGCAACCTGGTTTTGGTTGATTTAATTCTATTCCCTCTCCTCACCCTCTCCTCGCCCTCTCCTCCTCACCCTATCCTCCTCCCCCCTTCCTTCTTCCCCTCCTCCCCCCTTCCTTCTTTCCTCCCTCTCTCCCTCTCTCCCTGTTATGCAAAATGATGAATCCTGGAGCCACTTGCTCCTTTTCTAAAAAATTGTCAGAACAACTGTATTTAAAAGTATGTAACTTTTGTTTTTATTATTTATTTTATTCCAATTAAAAGTATTGTATAGTGTTGTCATAGTGGTTTTATAACCCTTCCAGTCTCAAACTTGTCACTTTGATTGAAACACCTATGGATAGTATACCTATAAAGTCATTTGCCAAAAAGAATATTCAGTGGTACCTTTGGCACTGTTGAAAAATGCCCAATCAACTGTTTGGCAGAGTAGTAATTCTAGTTTGTGTTTTAAGACAGATTAGGAAGCAACATAGAGAAGATGCAGTTTCCTTTACACTAGCTGATTTGAGTATTTCCTGACTTCCCTCCTGTGTCATTGTTAAGGCTGGTGAGCTTTTCTCACCCAGACCAATCCAAATGTTCAAGTGACTGAACTAATTAAAAATACCAAAACAGATTGGGCAAAGTTCACATCTAAAAGAAGGTGCAAGGCTGTCTGGTTGTATTTGCCTTCATCTGGATCATTTTGCTTGGTTTGAGTTTATAGCTTGCCACAAAAAAGTAAATGCATTCACAAGACTGAGCAAGTGGTGAACTGGCTTGGTTGCTAAATAAAACATTTGTAGAATGATATACAAAGAGACTATGCATTGCATTATCAGCATGCCTTGGCCTTGCTTTGAGCACCTTCTCCAGGCTTAAGGGGACATTCAGTTTCTGTTGCATACAAAAGACAAGAAGGCAAAGTTTCTATAAAGCACATTGGAAGATACCACAAAGAAAGAAAGAAAAAAAAAAGCAGCTATCTGTTTACATTATTTGTTAAAACTAAACAACCTCCTTCCCCTCCTTCCCCATGCAGACCACAGCAAGGTGGTCTGTAAAAGGGTTTGTGAAAAGGCTGGAGGGATGGGATGTCATCCAGAGGGGCCTGGATAGGCTGGAGAGGTGGGCCCAGGGGAACCTCATGAGGTTCAACAAGACTAAGTGCAGGGTCCTGCACCTGGGTCTGAACAACCCTCACTATCAATCCAGGCTGGGGGACGAGGAGCTGGAAAGCAGCTCTGCAGAAAAGGACTTGGGGGTGTTGGTGGCTGAGAAGCTGGCCATGAGGCAGCAGTGGGCACTGGCAGCCAAGAAGGCCAATGGCAGCCTGGGCTGCAGCAAGAGAAGTGTGGGCAGCAGCTGGAGAGAGGGGATTCTGCCCCTCTGCTCTGCTCTGCTCACACCTCCCCTGGAGTATTGCAGCCAGCTCTGGAGCCCTCAGCACACGAGAGACATGGAGCTGATGGAGCAGGGCCAGAGGAGGCCACAGAGATGCTCAGAGGCTGAACCAGCTGTGCTGTGGGGACAGGCTGAAGGAGCTGGGCTTGTTCAGCCTGGAGAAGAGAAGGCTCTGGGGAGACCTTAGAGCCCCTGCCAGTGCCTGAAGGGGCTGCAGGAAGGCTGGAGAGGGGCTGTTTCCAAGGGCCTGCAGTGAAAGGATGAGGGGTCATGGATTGAAATGAGAGCAGAGGAGATTTAAACTGGATCTCAGGAAGAAGTTGTTTCCCTTGAGGGTGGTGGATCAGTGCACAGGCTCCCCAGGGAGGTGGTTGAGGCCCCATCCCTGGAGCTATTGCAGGGGAGGTTGGCCAAGGCTCTGAGCAGCCTGGTCTAGTTGAGGGTGTCCCTGCTCCCTGCAAGGGGCTGCACTAGATGCCCTTCCAGCCCTAAACATTCTATGATTCTATGATTTTTGAAAACAGTGACACTGGCTTTTCCTAAAATGTCCCTTAGCAGGAGGCTGAAGTAAAGCAGTACTAGTAGGTCACTACAGTCCATGATCCCTCTCTTTGCTGAGCTCTTTTTCCCCTCCCATCAGTGGCAGAACAGAATTTGATTGCTCTTCTTTCAGTGCTTTTTTGATGAAAAGTAAGCTCCTTGCAAGTTAGTTACTAATCAGTCCATTTCACACACATATTGTGAAGATGAAGAATCCTCATAATGCATTATTCTTTGCAAAGATTGTTTTGCTGTCTCCTGCCTTGAGAAGCAATAGATTGTTATTTTATAACTGTAATTCAGTTATTTTTCTAAGGCCCAGAATCCACTCCTCTGTGTTATATTTCTTGTATGCCTTCTTAGAAGATTCCATGTACATCCATGGATTGCTGATGACTGAAGTTCCCTAACAAATAGCCCAGAGGCCTGGTCAAAGCTTCTCCTGAGTGAGGTCCATCCAGCCTTACTAACATCTGCAGGCCTGCTAGTGAGTGCCAGAATCAATAGTTTTCATCAAGAAACTGTTTAAAAATAAAAATGGTTATTTCATTTTGCAGTTTCATGCAGCAGAGGTTTGGCAGTGTTTTCAGAAAGGTGGTTCTCAAGTAAATAGTGTATGACTTGGTCTGTAATAATTAGCAATTTAATTTATGATGCTGTTTAGTTCATATCTGTGTCAGCACAGAATATCTATAGTCTATCATAGCACATAAATCCTACCCAAACAAACTGTGGCCTGATTTTTCTTCTTAGTTAGCTGACAGAATTAAATGTAATACTACCAGAGCCACCAGAGCTGCCAATCTGCAATGTGAGAGAATGAAACTGGAAAGCTGGTGGTCACCTTGACCTGATTGATTTTTAAATATTTTTTTTTCCTCCTTTTTTTCAGTCTTATGAATGCTAAAGTTTTTCTTTTTGGTTAACTACCTTTATGAGCATGTAGCCTTTTTTTTTTTTTTTTTTTTTTAATGATCCAGAATTTTATTTAGTTCAGAGAACATTGTGGTTAACTTGGCTCCTGTTGTTTCCCAAATATTTTTCCAATTAATCTGTCTTTCAGTATATGAATGGTTAAGCCATTACATTTTCTGTGGTCCTGAAAGGGGTCACAGCTATTAAACAGTTCAGGGAACAGCTGTCTGGGAGGAGGTTCCAGCCTTAAGTGGCTTTTAGGTCTTCACTGCAGTCTTGGGAGGACCAAGGAGAAGAAGAGAGAGTTCCTTTCAAGTAGATTTAAATTTTTCTCCAAAGAAAGATGAGTTCTAAAGTGGGCTATGCTTACGTAAAATTACATTAATTCTAATTAAGTTTCTAATATTTAATGAATATTTATAATTCCCATTGAATCTAATGGTAATTTCTGGTAGGGTATGCACATACATATTGTTCTTCAGTAAACAGCTATTTTTAAGTTGTGCACCAGCAGTCCTTTTGGCCTGAATACTTCTGCCCTTTTAATCTCCCGGGATCTTCAGCAGAGTTGTAGTGTCATGTATGACTTCATCCCTTTTGCAACTCAGTGTGCAGTAGGCTTCTTGATGTTACAGGTGAAATGGGGCACTTGCATAAATTCCAACAGTTACTGCTGTTCAGCAAGGACTGCAAAGACAGGTTTTCATGCCTTTTCTGTGGCCATACAGTGTGAATCAATAGTAAATTTGAGTTTCAAATATGAGCTAGGGGTTGTAACTAATAAAAAATAAGGTGGATTTTTCTCCTTTGTGTTCTATTGCAGAGCACTAATTATAGTAGTGGAAGCATCTATTTTTCTAAGCTTAAACTGATAATGATTCTACAGAAGTAGCAAAATCAGTGCCTTCATTTTCCCTGGATGGTTAGCTTGCTTGCTCAGAATTTATTATCCTTCTTTGAAGTAAAATCACCACATTTGTTTTATTTCCAACTTGACATCTAATAGATGCCTAAAATCATCTTGATAGATTGCCATCGTTTTCTCCAGCTGAATTTTCTAATCACTGGAAGTTGTGTGGGAAACTTGAATTGTTCCCATTTAATTTATTAGAACTGTTGTAACTCGTAAATAAATAAAAAATAGTTGGATTTTTTTTTAAATGATTTGACAAGTGCTTTCTAATAATTATCCTCTCTTTATTTCCTCAGCCTCAGTACAATTTCCATGGCAGAGATCTGTTTCACATAACAAAGTGCCCTATTATATCAAGTAAGTTTGCCTTGATTCTTTTTGTTTTCATTATGCATCACAGAGGGTCTTCTCAACATAACCTGGAAGGAAAACATAAGTACTAATTAATAACTAGCATCCTTTGCTTGGGTTTCTTATTCCATCAGTATTTATGTATGTATTGTTTGCCAGTACTTTAAAGGTCAAAGATTGCAGCTTTTAGAGAAAGATAGCTTTTTGTCAGAGATTCTGTGATGATTCTATGATTCTGTGAAACCTGCTGCCATCATGCTTGAGTTGTGATGGTTGGTTTTCAACTATATAAAGACAATTTTTTTAAAGGGCCTGAGTAGGTAACTAGAAAAAGGAAAAACTGTGAAGATCCTTGAATTTTCTATGAAGTTATTAGTGCCTCTCCTGACAAGTGTTGCAAGAGGCAGCAGAAAGCTGTAAAACACTGGGGGAAAGTTTCCTCCCTCATCTTCAACTGGAAGAGGAGAGGAAGAGGTTGGATGTGCCTGGATTTGGGCAGCAGTGCAACTAAAATGATCAACCTACAGCAGTACTTCAAGCACTACATTATCAAACTACAGAGAACAAAACTGCCCCAGTCTTTGTTGTTGTGTGTATGTCAATGGCAATTCACATCCCTCATCTGCTTGATCAGAGCTGGTGACTAAAGTTTGGACTTTTAGCAGGTGTGAGTTTTTCTGTGGAGCTCATGGGTGCATTCAGAGCTGGAGGATATAGTTTTACCACCAGTCTCTTCCACAGATGGAAGAGAAGAGACTAAGATTAAATTTTAATCTGTGTTCAGCAGAGATTTTTCTTGTGAATAGTTCATCTTCATATCCTTTTTTTCATACCTAATGCTTTTTTAATCATGACTAGCTCTGAAGAAAGTTAAGTCTTTCCAGTGTAACTGGTAGGATTTATTTATTTTAAAAAGTTGAGGAAGAATACTGAATATCAGAAGTTGCACAGACTGAACTTGGAAATTTCATTTCTTATTGCTTCCTGATCTAAACTTAACATTGACAGCTGAAGGAAAACACAGATTTGTGGAAAACAAAACAGAAACCAGCTAATTCTGAACTGCATTTGCTTTGATGTGATGTGGCTGCAGAGTACTCTTAGCTTCAAATATTCTTTTAAATTTTTGTCTGTTCTTTAATTTCAGATATCTTTTAAAAAAGAGAGGAAAATAATGCTAATACAAAAGCTTATTTGTTTGGAGTGACTGCATGAGCTTTTGTAATATAAATCAAGAGGAAAAGTCAATGGAATTTAATAGTGGTTGTTTATACAGAAAGAAATTCTGGGAAAGAGGCAAAGATTATCTTAATTTTGTTTGTTTAATTGTACTAACCTGTTTGAATGAGGATTGTAAACCACAAGAATGAGTAGAAGGAACAGTTATGCTGTCTCAGTAACTATAATTTGAGAGTAATTATTTA
>VYZU01020339.1:0-30224 GCA_013401355.1 Ceyx cyanopectus | reverse complement strand
TATATTAATGAATATATATTTATATTTTATATATAATGTCAACTTATGTCCAGCTTCTTGAATACTGCACAGTCAGTTGCCTTCACCTTGGCACAGCACACCCAGATACATCCTTTTTTGTTGTTGGCTTTTGATGGTATGCTGGTGTACACCTTCCAAGGAAATAATTGTCAAGCTACTTGTTTTTGAAATTACTTTTCTGGGCAAGGATAAACATAGTGACATTTTAAGTATCTTCCCAGAAACTGCAAAAAATACTGATTTAAAAATGGGTATGCCTTAGATTTGGAGTTCAACATATTCTTGAAAGCCTTGATCACTTCATTTAGTATCTGAAAGGTGAATGCAATTCCTGTGATGATATCAAACTGAAACCAAGGAACAGTCAAGGTCAGGAAAACTGTGTTCAAATGTAAAGATGTGTAAAGATACTACAGTATACTTTTGGAGAGAATGCACTACAGTATTTCAGAGTCAATCAAGATGATATTTTGATTGCCTGCTCTTTAAATCTCTCTTACATTTGTTTAAATGTAATCAATCATGTGCAAGGCTACTAGGGAATACCAATTTTTGGTTGATTTCTCAATTTAAAATAGAAACCAAAAATTAGTGATGATAAATTATTGGGCAAGCAGAGGTACAGCCTTTTAAATATACCAGCTGAAGACACAGTCCACTGTATTTAATAACATCCTTTAAAGTTGTTATTTACAACCAAGTATCCCTGTATATATAAAAAGAAAAATGTTTGTGCATTAGCAATTCTTAAATAGGAACAAAGGTGAAATAAGTGGTATTTTCTGCTCATTATTGTTAGATTTGCTAACCTAGCATAATTTCATCATTAACTTTTAAAGGGAATGCTGTGATCTTTTTTTGATACAACTTGTCTAAATAATTTTCTACCAGTCTAATTCAAAGGTAAATACTTTTGTGAGGCAAAAATGGACAATCATTCCAACAATTAATACTGATAAATTTAAGAAAAATGTGGATTGTAGAAGGGATTTGGAGATTAGATTTGACATAATACATTTTGACGCCTCTGGCTGCATATTGGAAACCTTTTTGGTTAAGTGGGAAGTTAAACAATGCTGCCTATCTAATCTCTGGTCTGTGAGCACTAGTTTGCAACACACCCCCTAAATGAAGATACCTACTGATGATGTGAACAGCCATCAGGTTTTCCATTATATGGGTTATAGGTAAAGCTTAAAATCATTGTATATGTTCTGATACATGTGGTCAGATATGCAATGAAGTTTGAAATAAACCTCAATGCTTTTATTTTCAAAGCCCTTTTATAAATATTTTTGTTTTATTGTGCTACAGCCACAGGAAATTTTTCATTTTTACCATATTAGTGTGTCTCTTAGCTACACGATTGGAGTTCAGGTGATAATGGTCACACTTAGAATGAAAACTAAATATTGTTAAATACGGGTGGGCTGTTGTCTAACTTTGTGAATAAAAAAATAAAGGAGCTGCATGGCACAGATCATACATTTTGATTGAAGAGCCCAGGTATCACTTGCCACTTAAACACAGAAAATCAGAATATCTTCAGTTGGTTTTTTTAATTATTTTTTTTTGAAGTGTTAATGTGTGTTGCCTGAAACTTTGATTGCCTTATTCCTTCGTAGTCATGAGACACAGACAACCTGCTGGGATCATCCTAAAATGACTGATCTCTTCCAGTCCTTAGGTGAGAGTGTTTCTTAAAATATACCATTATGTGATGTTCATTCCATGAGTGAAAACTGCACTTCTATGCCAGCTATGTAATTTGCTGTGAACTGTGTGTAATAGAGCATCTCCTACTTTGTAGTGAGATACACTATGCATGGAACCTCCTGCTGTGATTTTATAATCTGCAATGCCTTTTAGTAATATTAAACTGTATGCTCTAACTATGTTTTGATGAGGTATGTTACTTATTTCCTCTAAATCCACAAAGAATTGTCCAATGATGCAGGCTGATTTTGTCTTTAAAGCAGGATGTCAGTCTGCATCATGCCAGTCTACAATTTATTTTGCAATAAATAAAAATTTATTGCAAAAATTTGTGTAATAAATCAGAGCAGCCATACTTTCAGTAAAGGCTAGACCATAGTATGGTACAGCTAGTTCAATGTGTCCTGTTAACATCTACACTTAGTGTGGAATCTCCCTTTCTAAGGACCAAAAAGGTAAAATACTGTTGAGTAAGTATCCAACAGTGTCTAAAATAGAACTTATGACTATGTGACTGTCCCTTTTGGTTACAAAGTCATGGAATTAAAATGAAAGCTTTAAAAGCCATTTTTTTCCTTTGCCCCCTGCTGCCCTGTTTCCTGTATGTTAGCTGATGGATTGATAAATGATTCAAGAAATACACTGTATTTCAGCACTTGTCTGGAAACAGCACTGTAAATATGTATGTAGAACTGATATTTGTATGTGCCAGGATTTCTGCTGTGCCAGTCTCTGCACTCTCAGAGCTGGGAGGCTTTCCCTGCAGGTGGATTGGACTGAGGCCCCAACTTCTCAGTTTATTCATTCTGAAACACCCTACTAATTCACTGCAGAGAACTGAAAGGATATCAGACCTTCCAAAATGTGAAAATTTGTATCTGAAGGCGACTTAGGGATGGTGTTTTGCAGGCTGCTCATCTGTCTGTTCTGCTTTTCCAGCTGACCTGAACAACGTGCGCTTCTCTGCCTACCGCACGGCCATCAAGATCCGAAGGCTGCAGAAAGCACTGTGCTGTGAGTGTGGCCTTTCAGAACTGCTGCTCTGGGCAGGGAGACTCAGCTTAAGGCTGGGAAAAGTAATGGTGGTAGACTGTTGGTACCTGGTTAGCAGATAAATCCTTGACAGATCGTCAGCCAACAAAATGGTGGGAAGAATTGGCCACTAGTGTGTGCCATTATTGCAAATAAAATCAATTAATGAGAAAAGGGTAACTGGCAGCAGGTAAGTTGAGATGGTGTGCTCACTAAGAATACCTTGAGAAGTGACAGGAAAATATTGGACCTCTTAACTACTTGTTTAAAATATTGGACTACTTAACTACTGCATACTGTTCCTGATAGATTGAGGCCGATACAAAGCAATGAGAAATGTGACCTAAAATCCTGACCTTTGACGTAAGCCAAGGTATTATGTTTAGAGAGTTCTATTCCATTTTTTATAAGTGTTTACTGCTGCTACATATAACTTCGAAAACATCATCCCTCTCAGAGAGAATATCTTGCTGTGTGAATTTCAGTTAAAGAGGAACTCAGGCCACTCAAAGTGTGAGAGGAAATTATAGTTGGTTATAGGCAGTTGATATTACACTACATTTTAATCACAAAAAGCTTATATGACAAAACAAACCACTATTATTAGCAATAATAGAATGTCTGGGACCATTGAAGGGACCTCCAAAGGGCATCTAGTGCAGCCCCCTGCAGGGAGCAGGGACACCCTCAACTAGACCAGGCTGCTCAGAGCCTTGGCCAAACTCACCTTAATAATATGTGTACATATACTGGGGATGTGGGGAAAGGCCTTAAATTTAGATAGGCAATGACAATCCATTTAGTATGCACATTGGATATTCTGCCCAAACTTCTGTTAGCTTCTTAGGCAATCTAGTAATTCAGCCACAGCCTGAAGACTGTCTATATGTTGAAGACTATATGTATGAAGACTTTATATGCTGAAGAGCATATAGATTTTATCATCAGGAAAGAATAGGTGTCTACTGAGTTAGGCTCAGCTATCTGAACTACTCCATTTCCAAAGTTCATGTTTAGATCTCTAATTTTTTGTTCTCTATTTGAAGTATTTAAAATACCCTATTTCTTGGTTTAATGCATCAGCAAGTTTCATGACTGCCATGTTCAAAGCTTAGCAGATTCAGAAGTGATGTATCAGGAGTTCTTGTTCAGGCCTCTGGAGTCACACAGCAAGTACCACACTGGGGTTTCTGTGCTCTTGCCTGAGTCTCCCTTGCAAAGCAGACAGTACTCATCCTGCCACTGGTATTTCTGCATTGCCCTTGAGAATCAGGATGAGAAGAAGAAAGAAGATATTTTCTTGTTGGAGCTGAGCTAGCTTGTAACTCTTAAGGTTTATCTTAGAGAAATGGAGTTTAACTAATAGTTTGACATAATACAGAAATGGTTTACATTATAAAGTGAGTCAAGGCATGAACACAAGATGATAACTGAAAGGGCAAAAAGCTTTGAAGGAAGTGAGATTTTGTGAGAAGGCAGAGAAGAGGGGATGCGAGGAAGAAAACTACCTGAAATAGAACTGGGCAGATTAAGGTGTACAAAAAGAAAGGAATGTGAAAAATTCTGCTGTAGAGATAGTGACAATATCAATTTTAAAGATAATTAGAACTGTGAATGGAAAAGTAAACACATAAAACTACCCAGCTACCAGAAAAAAAATAAGGTGAAGTAGAAATAAAAAATAATAAAACTGGAGAATTTTGGAGTTGTGAATGAGTACAAAGGTAACAGATTTTAGACCTTTGGAAAGGTCTTGCAACATCTGGTATGAAAATGTTGTACAACTTTACAAAATATTTGTACTTATATTCAGGACTCCTTGCTCTGGAAGGACTTTTCAGCCCTGAGAGGTGTGCAGTACTGCAGTCTGAGTAGGAACACAAGAAGGTCAAAGCCATCCTAAAGATGCAAGCAAGGAAGGAGTTGCAAAAATTCTTCTTCATGCTTCTCATGCTGCACATGATGGATATTAACCATGCTGCCTATTTCTGACAAACATACCTATTGTCTGGCAATATGGATGAAATGAGCTTCACTTTCATTACTCCTAAAAAGCTTTGAGGAAGAACATACTTCTTGCTCTTGCTTTTTCTACAAAATACATCAATTTCTATAATACATCCAAATTTTCTTTGTTATTTATGAAGGCGTTTGCTTGTTCCATCTCTCTGCCTCATGGGAGGATACAATGGCAAAAATAAATTTGTCTTTATTACATGCACAGATTTGACCAAGACAGACATTGTAGACTATCCCCAAAGCTAAATGCTACAAGAATTTTCTGTCTCTGAACAGAAAATCATTACAATCTGGCACAGTTTTTAGACTCCTTTCATCAGTGCTGTTTCTTTTGTCATTGTTTGTTTAGCTGATTATTTCTTGCCAGGGAACATGTCAAATTCCCTCTGACTGATGATTCTTGGCCAAAGCTACAGCAACTCCTCTCTGATGAAAGGGAGAGCAGCTAAGCCCTATCTAGAATTATTTTCTTTATTTGTTGGTGGGTTTGTTTTACAGTAGAGATATCTTCTGTCCCCTTGCCATTCATCCTCTGGTCTGAGTTACTTGAGTCTTTCTGTCATCTCCTGTCATTTTCACTGTGGATAATTTTCCAAGGACACAGCTGGGGCAGGATGCACAATCCCACTTGCACCTGATGGATTTTGGCTTACCTGTGGGCACAGGTATTCATGCTACGTAAGCAGGCTCAGGAGTATGTCATTTGAGAAATGTACTTTGGAAACTTTGATGAAGTCTTTCTTTTGAGCTTTTGGTTTTGGTATGTGTCAACAAATGGCATTCTGGGGAAATTATTCCCCCTCAACCCCATCTCTCCTTTAGAAGCAGGGAAGTAGGAACATGTTTCATCTTGGGGTTTTTTTGGTTTGTTTTTAGGAAGGTAGGTTCATGCAGAGACTAATACATGTTTATGTACCTACATATATTTATTTTTCAGGAAGCTGAGAAAGGTTGCACATTAAAAGCCAAAACAAAACAAACAACAAATTCTTAGCCTGAGATTATGTGTGGCAGATGTACTGAGAGCACTTTCCCACTATAGCAGAAGAATGAGGCCAGAGTATCTCATATTGCAGTTGTACTTAGGCAGCTGTGCAGCACCAGACCCCAGCTATAGGCTCTGAGCAGCCTGGTCTAGTTGAGGGTGTCCCTGCTCCCTGCAGGGGGCTGCACTAGATGACTTTTGGAGGTCCCTTCAAGCCCCAGCCATTCCATGATTCTAGGATTCTATAATTTTTTATTCTCATGCAGTGTACTTCAGTTCATTTTCAATAAAACTTGTTGCCCCAGATACTGAAGTTTAGTACTGGAAGACAAAAAGAGGAAAAAACCCACCATTTTTATTCAGAATTCTGTCACCTCTAGGTAATTTTAAATTAAAGAATGCTAATAGGAATATAAAAGACAGCGGGGTAAGGAACAAACTCTTAAGGCACACCCAGCTACAAGCAAGCAGCATGCAGACTTCCCTCACGGATGAAGTCTTTTGCAGGAACTGCTCTAATTCATGAGGTCTTTCTGACACAAGCAAAAATGCACTAAAAGCTGTGTACAGTGTGCTTTCATGCCAGCAATGGCATAGGAGTCTTGTTTGCTTTTCCCCATCTGCATAGATGCAGTTTTACTTTAAAACTTTCAGAAATGGAAATGTAATGAGAAAATAATCCCCCTTTACATTAGCCCAATCCACTGCTGGTGGGTAGACTTTACCACGACAGGATAACTTCCTATACCCAAAGTTCATTCAACCAGGTGAGTGCAGAAGTATTCAGAGATGGAAGAAATTTCCTTTGGTTATTCTCTATGAATGGTGTCATTCAAAAGCATTCAGTTTTGCTTAATTTGCATTTGCAAAATGGAAACCCATTTTGGATGAAAATAATGGAAGTACCACTCCTGATTCCCTCTAGAATCCTTTGGCAGAAATGGGAACCTTAATGCCAGCAGATCAAGATGCAGAGTTATCAGGTTTACTCCAGTGTGTGCTGAATTGCTGTTTTCACTCCAAGGATGGTTATGTTAAGCCAAGCCCAAAGGCTACAGCATTCTGGTGCTCTGAGTTTTCACTGGCTTTAAAAAGGGCAGGTTTTGGGTGCTGTCAGTCTATGGAAGGAAGCTGCTTATCTGTTTCTAGCCAACAGTTAAGTACCTTACAAAAGTGAGGCTGGGAGGGAATCAACAAAAAAAAAACCAACCCAGCAAACTAGTTGCAATCATTTGTTTGTTTTGTTTTTTTTCTTATATGCCTGTGACCCTTTTCAAGTGTATTCCAGTTTTCTCCAGCTACTATAGAAGATTATGACACAGTATAATGCCAACTACTTTGCTGACATCAGGTCAAACTAGTGGCAAGGCTTTTGCTGCAATTAGGAGTCTGCCTGCTTGGTAACTACAAAGCTGGCAATAGTTTACAACCCCAAGATGGGCTAAAAAACCCAACCAAATAATAAAAACAAACCAAGGCAAGCAAATGTTTGGTCAGACTGGGGAAAAGGGATTGGGAATGTAACTTTCCTTTGGCCCATAACCTCATCTCCTGGAAGATAATTATTGAGTTCCTGACAGAATTGCTCACAGTGCTTACAGTGCTCAGTGTTCTTTCTCCTGCTTTCTTCTCCTGTACCAATTTCCCAGCCTAAATTAGCCTTACCTGATTTGCACAGACCACCCTTCTGAGGTCTTTATTTTTTCTGAGGCAGAGTCATTTACATCTGAGCTGTTTATGTTTTGATTCCTTTGAGAGATAACATTTATAGTGTAAATGTGTTACCAGCTCTTCAGAAACAGCTCTGTATGAGCATGGAATATACTTCACATTCATATTATATACACTGTAGCAGGCATACTAATATCTTTATTTTGTTTGCTGAAATCCATGCTTCTGCTAAAAAAAAAAAAAGTCACTGAGGATTGTAGTGCCCTTTGACTTACATTATTCTTCCTTTTACACCAAAATATGTTTTCTCTTTTCCACTTTGCTTTGCAAAAGGAATTAGGAGAGCTCGTTAACAGCTTTTTGATTCCACCTTGCAAATGCCAGATTTTACACAGTCACATTTGTGTGGTTTGGGAAGCAAAAACCTTTTCACCTGTATGATATCCATAGTATCACCATACAAAGAATTTTGTAAATTAAAGCATATCTTTGAGTGTTCTGGAAAACAATAACTAATTTCCCCTATGTCCTTCTCCTACCTTTTTTTTTTTTTTTTTTTAGCTATAATTTAACAACTGCCATTCCATTAATCAGACCTTAGTACATTCCTACTGCATTGGAGAGAACATTATTACCTAAGAATTTTCTTCACTTTCTATTTAATCAAAAGTGATAGACGTTTGATGGGATTCTGTGTTATGGTAAATGTGAAGAATCCTCTAAGGCTAGTGGACTCCCAGTGAGCATGGATCTGATGTTAGGGTCCTCAAATTGATTCAGGCAATCAGTCCTCAGACTGATTTAGTGGCTTTTTAAATGTTCTTATGAGCTGTGCAGTGTCATTATGATGTTCTTGTCTATTTGGGTTTTTTAATAAATAGTACCAAAATACTGTCAGCTTCTCATGGAGACCAGTTTGTCACTATAATGTTACTAAATGAAAGCCATTTCTTGTCTAATTGCCTGCAGTGTTTGCTACAGTATGCATATGAACCAGTATTGTGAATGAGATGCTCAGGCATCTATATTCACACTTTTTTTCTTTTCTCTTTTTAATCAACCTCTTATTAGTGGACCTGTTGGACCTGAACACAACAAGTGAAGTGTTCAAACAGCACAAGTTGACTCAAAATGACCAGCTGATTGGTGTTCAGGATGTGATCAGCTGTCTCACTACCATCTACGGTGGGCTTGAGGAGAAGCACAAAGATATGGTGAATGTTCCTCTCTGTGTTGACATGTGTCTCAACTGGCTGCTCAATGTATATGACAGGTAAGTAACAAGTCTTTGTTCACAGTGTGTACCCCAAGAATTTCATGTAGTATTAACAAATTATAAACCATGGAGACAGCATTGGTAGAATTTGCATGTGACTTACACAAAGTCCTGTAAGTCTAGAATTTTTAGTGTTTTTTTTCTGAGTTACTTCCTTGAGGAAGTGTCCCTGATAACAATCATATGGTAAAGCTTTACTGTGTTCTTTGATAATAACTTACATGTTTTGATATTTTTAACTCAGTAATGATAATTAAATTGCTTGCAATTAGATGTTTCTTATGCTGTCTGGTAGGGGTTGGAAGGTACCTCTGGAGATCATTGAGTCCACCCCCCTGCCAGTGCAGGAACCTCTAGGGCCAGCCATGCAGGAACAGATCCAGGCAGGTCTTGAAAGTCTCTACAGAAGGAGACTCCACAACCTCCCTGAGCAGCCCCTGTCAGGCTCTGCAACTCTCACAGTGAAGATTTTTTTGTCTCATGTGGAAGTGGAACGTCCTCTATTTTAGCTTGACACCATTACCTCTCATCCTGTCCCAGGGCACCACTGAAAAGAGACTGCTCAGATACACTGAAGTAACCTTATGCTGCTTTTTTACTACTACTGTGGAAACTTAGAAAGGATTTCAAGAGATGTCTAAGTAGAGAACTGGGTTTGCTGCTTTAGCTGTGTTCCTACCATAAATGTTCCAAGTTGTCCAGATCATTTGTCATTCTTACCAGATCCTATTTCTGCCACAAGCAGGGATAGCTTTGTTATTTCTTTTTATGCTTGGTTACTTATTATGCCATAATCCTGGCTGGGCTTGCTGTCCTGAATCATCTGGTGAGTGATGGTTGTTCTGACCTCAGTGGTAAACTTGTCTGGTTCTGGAGGGTCCTGGTGTCCTGGTCCTGGCTCACTTGCAGCAGATGCTGCTCCTGCCTTGTATGAGTGTTGGTGCTGTGTGATCCATAGCACCTGGAGCAATGCTGTATTTCCCTGGTGGGTTCTGAGTTTGCCTCAAAAATGTCTCAAGATGCTTAGGCAGTAGGAACGTGGGTTTCTTTAAATGGATGTCTGCTATTTGCATCTGAGCACATGAAAAGCCCACTGTGATTTTTGGATAGGCTTTCCTGAGCTCCAGGACATTGCTTTGTTCTGCTGAAAGTTGAACTCTGAGCTCTCTGTCCTGCCCTGCATGATGTCAACCTGCATGAGCAGTGAGCAGTATGTGTTTGTGTAGTTGTGCTTTTGAGTCATGAGTTTGTTGCTCATTTTTCTGAGTGTTATTCACTATTCTCATGCCCCTTCTGTAGGAAGAGTTGGGAAAAGATTTGGTTTCCATCTGCTTCTCCATTCCCTATAATGCAGCTCCTTACCCTGCTTGAGCAAAGGCATTGCTGAGATTTTTGCTGCTTTTTTTTTTTGCTCTCCTCCAGAGCATTACACACCACTACCCTTATATTTTGTGGATTTTTTTATTTTATATTTTATTGTTATTTTAAATATTGTGGTAGGAGAGAGGGAAGGAGGTAACAAAGTGCATATGACCATTTATATGGTGGCTACCTATTATGCATTATATACTACCTATTGGATATTTCTGTTTAATATTGTGACATTTCTGGTAGTTGAATTCCGCATCATTACTGCTGGAAAATTAGAGTGCCTAACAAGTAATGACAGAGACTTCTTCCTGCAATTATTTTTATTTTGTAGAGCTCTGTATTGCAGGTGAATAAACACATCACTAGCAAATAGAGCAGTAGATCAAGTGGGTTGCTTAAGTTGAATATTACTGGTTATTTAGAATAGAGAATTAATAATGCCAGAGGTTATATTTGTAGTTGCTAGTTGTGGGTTTTTTTCAGATTGATCACAAGTCCATTATATTTTCTTTATCTTACCTTGGCCTCCTAACTTCAGTTAGAAGTCAGTTGTTTAACCTGTTCATATTTAAAATGCAAAAACCTTTCTTTAAACATTTCCTGTTGCTGCCATTTCCCCTTGATTGAAAGATTTAGTGCAGATAATTCTTCAAGCTGATGAAAGACTTTAATGTTTAGTCAAACTTGGAAAAAATGGAGGATGAAGATTTTCTGAGGTAAAATTACCTTTTGCAGTGCATTTCCTTTCTGCCCTTTCAATCCACTCTAGGGAACACAAAAAACCCAACATGCTGACAGAATCAGCAGCAATTTTATGGTGGTTTTTGTTTTGTTTTTTTTTTTTTTAATTGGCCTTTAAGAAAGAGCTGCTTTGTTTCTTGGCATTTCCATTGTTTATTGCAATGGTGTTACACACCTACAATATTTCAAATTGTTCAACTGCCTTCAAAAAGCATCTCTTAGTCACATGCTATTAACCTGAGATTTAATTACTGATTCACAGATTGCTGGCAAACTGAGTAGTCTCCAGACTTACCTGCAGATGTCTTTGGCCCTTAAAAAGACCCAATTTATTTTTAGAAAAAGTTCGTTGGGTTCTGGTATTTTCTGGCACATCAGGAATGATTCATTCTTCAAAATAAATAGAGGAGGGAAACATTAAATTTACTCAGTGACTTTTACTTCTTCAAAGACTCAAAGGTTGTTTCAGGCAGCAACACCTGCCTTATTAACACTTTCCAGACTCAAAGTTCTTTGCTTTGGTTAGACCAGAGAATGAATTCCAATTTATTTTTTTTTAATGAAATTAAAAATTAACACATTACATTTTGCAGTGAGAGCTGTGAATGACAATGGTTAATTGTTTGCCCTACAAAGTAATTTAGCTGTGGAACAGCAGAGAAAATGAATTCCAGCATTTCCCAGTGGTGCCCAGTGACAGGACACAAGAGGCAGTGAGCACAAATTGAAACACTGGAAATTCTGCTTAAATATACAGGGAAAAGTCTAATCTTGTCTAATCTGAGAGCCTTTTATGAAGATATGAGTAGATGGATAGATGAGGGGAGGACAGTGGATGTGATGTTCCTTGACTTCAGCAAGGCTTTTGATACTGTCTCCCATGGGATCCTCACAGCCAAGCCTGAGAAGTGTGGATTGAGTGACTCTGCGGTGAGGTAGATTGGGAAGTGGCTGAAGGACAGAGCCCAGAGAGTTGTGGTCAGTGGAGCAGAGTCTGGCTGGAGGCCTCTGACGAGTGGAGTCCCCCAAGGGTCAGTGCTGGGTCCAGTATTATTCAATATATTCATCAATGGCCTGGATGAGGGGACAGAGTGACCCTCAGCAAGTTTGCTGCTGACACCAAACTGGGAGGAGTGGCTGACACAGCAGCAGGCTGTGCTGCCATCCAGAGGGACCTGCACAGGCTGGAGAGCTGGACAGGGAGAAATTGAATGAAATTTAACATGAGCAAGTGTAGAGTCCTTCATCTGGGGAGGAACAACCCCATGTATCAGCACAGGCTGGGGGCTGATCTATTAGAGAGCAGCTCTGGAGAAAGAGACCTGGGGGTGCTGGTGGACAGGGGGATGACCATGAGCCAACAATGCACCCTTGCATTGGCCAAGAAGGCCAATGGATCCTGGGATGCATTAGGAGAAGTGTGGCCAGCAGGGCAAGAGAGGTTCTCCTCCCCCTCTACTCTGTGCTGCTGAGACCCCACCTGGAATACTGTGTCCAGTTTTGGGCACCTGAGTTCAGGAAAGACAGAGATTTACTGGAGAGAGTCCAGCACAGGGCACCAAGATGATTAGGGGAGTGGAGCATCTCCCTTATGAGGAGAGGCTGAGAGAGCTGGGGCTCTTTAGCCTGGAGGAGACTGAGGAGGGAGCTCAGCAGTGTCTGTCAATATGTTCAGGGGGAGTGTAGGGAGGATGGAGCCAGACTCTGCTCAGTGCCATCCAGTGACAGGACAAGAGACAAAGGGAGTCAGTTGGAGCACAAGAGGTTGAGGGGAAACACAAGGAAGAACTTGTTCCCAGTGAGGGTGGCAGAGCCTGGCAGGGGCTGCCCAGGGGGGTTGTGGAGTCTCCTGCTCTGGAGACATTCCAGACCTCCCTGGATCTGTTCCTGGGTGACTTGGTCTAGGTGCCCCTGCTCTGGCAGGGGTGTTGGACTAGATGATATTCTAGCTCCCTTCCAGCCCCTAACATCTGTGAATCTGTGATTCTGTGAAAAGATTTATTGTTCTAATGTGCCAGTGATCAAACAGTGGCACAGGTTGCTCGGAAGCTGTGGAGCCTCCATCCTTGAAGATACTTAAAACCTGACTGAATATAATTCAGGAAAACTTGTAGCTGACTGAGCAGGGACGTTGGTTTCACTGATCTCCAGAGATCCCTCCCAACCTCAGTGGTATTGTGACTTACTGAGGTGAACAAAAGGGAACCACTGAATTGAAATTGTCAGTGTTACAAAAGCTATAGGTTTGGTGGGGAGGTTTTTAGTTGGTGTGGTTAATTTTACTGGATATATCATTTAAGTAAGTGCTAATATTTAGGTGTTAAAAAAAATCAAACAGCTAGGGCAAAGTATTTGGCTATTTAGAATAATTAAAGACATTTTGTGGAAAGAAGTTTATCAGGGTCCCTATAATCTGGAAAACTTTGCAGCCTCCATATTTGTGACCTAACGTTTAAATTGCCAAGTGTGTGCCTTTAATAAATTAATCCTGTAGTCAGTTTTGAGTTAAATGAAACCCAAATGAATGTTCAGCTTTGTTTTTCTGTTGAAAAAAACCAGAAAGGATAAACCTCTTCTGCATAACAAATGAAATCACATAATGAAAGGATAAACCTCTTCTGCATAACAAAAGGGACCAAAGTAATGTTTGGAGCAGTATTAATTTTAATATTAAGGATAATTATGACTTGCTGGTGAAGGACCCAGTTAAACTTACATGCAGGGATTGTATAGAATGTATGCAGTTTAACTACTATTCTCATTATTTTTTTTTAACCATGGTTCATCTAAAGGCAAATTGTCCTGTTTTTGATCTTTGAAAGAAGAAATAATCAGATCTTTTAAGATTACATTTCTGCAGTGATCTTTTGAACTTTAAAATTATCCTTTTCCATGTATCCTGGGTTTATTGCTTTTGTATATTTTTGAACAGTGTTTGTCCTGCAGGTTTGAAATCACTTGTTTTGGTACACTTATCTATTCTCAAATTTCTTACAGTTTGCTGTGTATTTTGGGGGGATTTGGGCATTTATATATATTTATTTTATTTATTTTTTTCATGTTGAACATGATGAGCCAGAAGTTTTAAGCAGTTGCTTAAAAATGAAAGCTCCACATGTAGTGCATGTGGTTGTCTCTTTGTGTCCTAGCACACATGTATATCAGAGAGTTTTAAACATAAAATTAAAAAAAAATGAAGTGAAAAAAATTAATTCATTACTGTGATATGAAAACTTGGTTTTATTTTGCAGTTTTTGTGTTTTACACTAATAGGTTCCCCTGCAGTGTGCTTATATTGCTGTGGTTTGTTTTGGGGGATGTCTTTGTTTTTTTTTATATATATATCACACTATTAAATCATGTTGAGAGCTTTATCTGCCCTTCTGGAGTCATATTTACTGTTTTGACATGTAAACCACTTACAAGGCAAGCTGAGCTTTTGTAAAGGAAGCATTCTGAATGTGATCTGCAGTGTTAATTTGTTTTAAGATTTGAAGTGTATTTGAAATAGATCTCACCAGTGCCTCTGGGTTTTTTCATAGACTTGAGTTGGAATGAAATGAAATTAAACTGCATTGAATTGTCTTCTCTTTACCATTTCAGTGGCCGAACTGGAAAAATTCGAGTGCAGTCCCTGAAAATTGGCTTGATGTCTCTTTCTAAGGGCCTTCTGGAAGAGAAGTACAGATGTAAGGAAGAAAGTATTTTATCAAATGCTTGTTTTATATAATTGACATGTACAATAACAACACACAATGTAGAAAAAAATTATAGTAAAACATTTCTCATGCTTGTAGCAAGACAGTTTTCTTGTGAGCAAGTAAAATGCAATCTTTAAATCACTCTACTTTGTAGTAGCTCCTTGACACATTTCAGAAACACATGTAAAATATGTAGAGAATTCATCCACCATTTACCATTGTTGCTCTGCAACTATTTCTGCTTTCCTTAGAAGCATTTGTAGGTAGTCTTGGTTAATAACACTGATCAAAATACAAGTATCTTATGCACTGGGACATATGTGGAATTCAGAATGACATACTGAGACTTGGGGTTTTTTAGTTTCCTTATGTCATTGGACATATTTGTGAATTATTCCCTAAGAGTTCAGTGAACATATCTTTGTTCAGTAATGGCAGTACATCTGACATTTGGTGTGAAATAACAAGGTTTCATAAAATACAGGAGTTACTTAGGTTGTGGGTAACAGAATGATAACCCTACCAAGAGATAGGTAGGATTGGCTCATTTAAAAAAAAAAAAAATTGCCAGAGAAATTTCTTTTTTTCCAATTTTTTTTTAAATTTTATTTAATTAAGCTACTAAGAAGCTAGACTCCAGAGTTGACATGAGAATGGATCTTTAATTTTTAAAAAAAACAATTACTTTAGAAGAGACATTGAAGCCTCAATTAAAGAATGCCTATTCTTGAAAATGTTTGAAGACATGTTTCACTTCAAGCACACACCTGGGTGCTCCTGTGAATAAAAATGGACCTGGAATAATGTAACTGAGTTGCTGTGAGCATCTTACATCTGTGCTTGTAAGGCAAATAGTCCAGGGCTTCTTTTCTGTTGGTGAGGCCAATGACCTGGGCTGGTTGTACCCATGTTTTGCTCTTCTTTCTCCACATGTGACCAACCTACTAGGAATGATTTTGGGGCCAAGAATTAGTGGACTTTGATCAAAATCATGATGGATACACTTTTAACAGTGGGGGAAAAATAATAATAATAATTAAAAAAAAAAACAAACTGCATGGTAAAAGATAGTGCTAGCTTAGTTCCAAAACATTCTTCATTTCTATTTTTACCATTAATTGCTCATACAGAATTACAGGAGCTTTCAATACTGTGGGGGAAAATGAAACATTTTTAAATTTTAAAAATTTAAATTTAAAAAGGCTGTAGTTTGACTAGGCAAGAAAGGGTGAGAAAAATACAATAAACTCTCCAAATTAATTCTGTCACCTGGATATTTGTTTTGGGAAAAGTCTTTCTTCTGCATCAATCTCCTTTGCCAAGAAAAAAGTATGTCCAGACTCTCTGAAGCAGGCTGACAAAGCTTGACAGTAGCTCCAAATGAAGGACAAAACAATTTAACAGTGTAGTAAGAGTTTCTCTTGGTTGTTTCTGAACAAAGCCTGTCTGTTTCTCAATCAGAAGTGCAGTCAGACTGAATTTTCAGATTTCTTTTTATTTCTAGTAGGCATATAGTTTACATAGAATTATTTTTTATTTAAATTAGTTTGCATGTTTAAGATTACTTGGAGCTTTAATCCAAGCCATCCACTGAGTGCAAAGGGAGAATGTAAAAGCCAACTGGAATAAACACAAAGAATTCACTTCCATTTTTTCTGTATTTTCTATTAATCACAGATAAAAAATATTTCTTAGATGAACTCAGCATTTGAGATATTTTCAGGAGAGATTCATCTTGTGACTAAATATTAATGTACACAGCTACAAAGTTCATAAATCCAGGAGTGTTGGCAGAAACACATATTTTTAACTGAGAGATAACAGTTAAAAATGTCCAATTAAGACAGAGAAAGCACTAAAAACTATTATCTGTGCTGCAGACAGATTTGTTAATTCAGTGCTTTACTGTAACTCTTAAGTAGGTACAAACAATCTATTTTTTTTTCCCAGTGTCTATATCTGGAACAACTTTCTTGATCCCTTTCAGCCTCAATTTTTAATGTCATTACAGTTATCCCAGAATGTCCACTTACTCTGCAAGGCTTGACACCTACCTTAGGAAAAAGGAGTTGGTCAAGAGAAAGTGCATGAGCTGAGGGCAGACATGGTTCTGGGGGAAGCAAATGTGATTGATGTTAACCTTGAGTTGTCTTGCTGACTGCTGCTTGGGCTTTAATCTCTTTCCCATGGCCAGCTGTGACTTGGAATTTCTAGTCTCAGGTCAGAGCAGATGTGCCTCTGTCCCCAGCCAACCAAAGGGTGGCATAGATTTTAGCATGAAGTGTGGATTTCTGAAATACTCTTTCCTTCTTCATAGAATCATAGAGCAGTTTGAATTGGAAAGGACCTTTACCTGTCATCCAGTCCAACCCCTCTGCAAGAAGCAGGGACAGCTTTAACTAGCTCAGAGTGCTCAGAGCCCTGTCCAGCCCCACTCTGAATGTTTCCAGGGATGGGGCATCTACTGCCTCTCTGGGCAATCTGTTCTAGTGTTTTGCCACCCTCAGTGTAAAACATTTCTTCTAGTCTAAATATACCCTTCTTTTAGTTTAAAACCGTTGCCCCTTGTCCTGTTGCAACAGGCTCTGCTAAAAAGTCTGTCCCCATCTTTCTTATAGGCCCCATTTAAATACTGAAAGGCTGAAAGAATACCTTCCTGGAGCTTTCTCCAGGCTGAAGAACCCCAACTCTTGCAGCCTGGCCTTGCAGGAGAGGTGTTCCTGCCCTCTGATATTTTTGTGGCCCTGCTCTGGACCCATTTCATCAGGTCCATGACTTTCTTGTACTCAGCACTCCAGATATAGTCTCACCAGCACTGAGTAGAGAGGCAGCATCACATCCCTCAACCTACTGGCCCCACTTCTTTTGATGCAGTCCATGACATTTGGCCTTCTGGGCTGCAAGTGCACATTACCAGCTCATATCCTTATTTTCATTCACTAGTAGCCCCAAGTCCTTCTCTACAAAATTTATGAGGGTGCACTTGATCCCACTGACTATTTTATGAATGAATATATTAAACAACACTGGTTCCAGTATGGACCCCTGAGGGACACCACTTATCAACAATCTGGACGTTGAACCATTGACCACTGCTCTCTGGGTGCAACCACCCAGCCAATTCCTCATCCACCAAACATTCCATCCATTAAATCTGTATCTCTCCAATTTAGAGAGCAGGATGCTGTGAGGACAGAGTCTAAGGCTTTACAGAAGTCCAGACAGACAACATCTGTAGCTCTTCCCTTATCTGCAGATGGAGTCAGTCCATCATAGAAGGCCACTAGATTTGTTTGTTGGGAAAAGTTTGCTTTTGGTAAAACCATGCAGATGGTCTTAAATCACCTCTCTGTCCTTCATGTGCCTTAGCACAGCTTTTAGGAGGATCTGGACCATTATCTTACCAGGCACAGAAGTTAGGCTGACAGCTCAGTCGTTCCCAGTGTTGTCCTTTCTACCCTTTTGAAAAATGGGTGTAGTGCTTCCCTTTTTCCAGTCAACAGGGACTCCACCTGATTGCCAGGACCTTTCAGATATAATGGAGAGTGGCTTGACAACTACATTAGCCAATTCCCTCAGGACTCGGGGATACATTTCATCAGGTCCAACAGACTTTATATGTTCAGGTTCCTCAGATGGTCACAAACCTGATCTTCTCATACAGTGGGAGGGGTAAAGCCCCTGAAGTTCCTGTCTTGCAGTCCATTAACCCAGGAATTGTGAGATGTTTCCAGTGAAGACTGAGGCAAAAATGTTGAATAATTTAGCCTTCTCCTCATCTGCTGTTACCAGCTTGACAGTCTTGCTCATCAGGGGGGTGCACTTCCCTTCACCTTCCTTTTCTGGTGAACATAACTGTATTCTTATTTATTCCTTGCACTGTGCATTGGCCTTCCTGACCCTACCCCTATAGAACCAGACAGTGTCCCATACTTTTCCCAGGTTACCTGCCCCTCTTCCATTGCCCACACATTTCTTTCTTGCTGTTTGCTTTGACCAGCAAGTCTTGCCTCAGCCATGCCAGTGTCTTGCCTTCCTTGTCTGATTTCTACAGGTCTGGATCACAATCTTTTGCACTTCATGGAAACCATCCTTCCTTACTGACAACAGAGAAAACTTAGCAACTATTAGAGGGGCAATGTAGTAATGATAGATTAGAAGGAAAAAATATTCTGGTTTTGTGATGTCTGTCTTTTGTCACACAGCTGCTCCTCGGTAACATAGGAGGTGCCATGTACAAGTTTATTATGGGATGCCATAAGAAGCCATATAGTTTCATTCATTTGGCCTTTTTTTTTTTTCTCATTTGAATGGTTATGGACCAAGAAAATGTAGTCAAAGTGATCAAGATTAGGTGAGGGTAAACTCTTTAGGGTCACCACAAGGAAGAACTTTTTCCCAGTGAGGGTGCCAGAGGCTGGCAGGGGCTGGCCAGGGAGGTTGTGGAGTCTCCTGCTCTGGTGACATTCCAGCCCCCCCGGATCTGTTCCTGGGTGACTTGGTCTAGGTGATCCTGCTCAGGCAGGGGGGTTGGACTAGATGATCTTCTAGCTCCCTTCCAACCCCTGACATTCTGTGATACTGTAAATGGGACGTAACCAAAACTAGATTGTAAACATTCTAAAGCTGCAGCATTACTGAAGAAAAGGGGGTGTACATGGAAACGAAACGAGTCAGCACCTCTGATTCATTTTGCAGATCTCTTTAAGGAGGTGGCTGGTCCAACAGAAATGTGTGACCAGAGGCAGCTGGGCCTGCTGCTCCACGATGCCATCCAGATCCCACGGCAGCTGGGGGAAGTGGCAGCCTTTGGGGGCAGCAACATCGAGCCCAGCGTGCGCAGCTGCTTCCAACAGGTGAGAGAAAAGAGACATTCCTGTGAAAAAAAAGAACCTCTCTTCACTTCTACACGATGTAAAAAAGGCGTTTTAAAACATCCATGGAGTTTTTGAACAAAAATGGAATACACTTCTGCAATTAAATGTGGAGTGTTATTGAGAAAATACAGCTATAAAAGGTGGTTTATAATTATTTTTAAGAATATATAAATCTTTGTAGTTTGGACAATATTGGCTGCTCTAAAAACTGTAAAAAAAAATGTTGCAGCAGCCAATTATCCCTCTTTGCATCGTTCAAGGAAGCCTGATACTGTTTTCCCTGCTGAAACAAGAAATGATCTCAGCAGAACAAGAGAATGATGCTGATCATAATTTTTGACCTTGTGGATCAGCATTATTTTCCTGACGAAAGAGCTCACACTTGCATGGAACTTGAAGCAGAGTCATTTATATACTGTGAGCCATTATACAACAGATCAGAACGTGGGATAAAGCTGTCTTGCAGCCTGCTGTTCAGCTCCACACTGCATGCAGGGCATCAATGAAGCTGCAAGGAGCAGCTGTCTGCATAAAGATTATGAGAATTAAAAAGAGAAGGGTGTCATAACACAACCTAACTCAGATTTTGTCAGGGATGTTTAGGACTGTCTGTTTGCTAATGATAGCTACACTGCTTGAGTATTGTTTCTATGTAAGTGGCTGCTTTGAGCATTGTCAGGAATTACGTATGGATTAAAAATTCACATTGGCATTTATAAAACTACTGACTGTAATATTTCTGATTTTACTGAACATTAAATATTACAGTGAACTTTTAGAGCATTTTTCTTTTGACATTCTTTCATAGATGTTTCTACAACTACATTTTGTGCTTTGGAACATTCAGTTGTGATAGCTTTTTTGCTTTTTTTTTTCAGAAATGCTAGATTCATTTCTGGACTCTGAGCTGATTGGAATTGGAAGAGTATTTGTCCAGATCATTAATAATTTGGCAGATGCTTAGAGAAGTTGGTTTGACCAATGAACCATGTAAAACTTGCCCTGAGGTTTCACCATTGCTACTTAAGAAAATAAGGGATAGTGCTTGACATACCTATCACTGTCCTCAAGTGGTTCAAGTAATACTGAAATAAATGATTCATTTTCTAGTGGCAGACTTCTTCTGTCACAGAGGAATGATCTTTATGTCCCTCAAGGATCTGCCCTGTCTTCCATGCTGCTCAGTTATGATGGGTAGTGTTTAAATACGTGATGTGATGATTATACTGATGATGAAGTTGCATCCTTTGTCTCATGTGAAGAGCTCAAGTTTAGTCCCTGACAATTAGGAGAACATAGGAGGGTGTGCAGCTGAATGAAGCTGTCACAGCCTAGTGAAAACAACTACTTTGCTGGAAGGGAAAGAATCTTACTCTTTTGGGTTTGTTTTTGGTTTTTTTTATTTCATGCTGCTCCCTCTTATGGGCAAAAATCAGCTTGTACTATGAAATAGTTAAGAAGCCTGATGTTGCTTTTTATCATGTCTTACCATTTAAGAATAACTATCATTTGAAGTGGTATTCCATTACTCCCAGGGAGCTCAGAAAGATGATGTCATGTGAAAACATGTTTATTTGCTTAAAACAATCATGCTAATACTTTAGCTCTGCTGTATTCTTGCAGT
This sequence comes from Ceyx cyanopectus, assembly GCA_013401355.1. Classification (NCBI taxonomy): domain Eukaryota; kingdom Metazoa; phylum Chordata; class Aves; order Coraciiformes; family Alcedinidae; genus Ceyx; species Ceyx cyanopectus. Next base: position 9,190 of record VYZU01020339.1, on the reverse strand, counting down.
GATTGCCAATAAGTGGGAGATTTTTCTCTCATTATTTATTTATGTACTTGATTGTTTATTTAATGTGCTGGCTTGAAAAAATACCTTGAGCTCAAAATAAAGTTGAAGAAATTGCATGAGTCTCATGGCAATCAGCAGGCACACGCACCGCTGATTTTTAGCAGCCTGACATCAATCTTAATACAAAAGACAATCACTTCTTTAGTGTGCTTGAACTGCAGAACATGCTTCCTTTTCATGCTCCCTGACTTCTTCCTCAAGTCCTTTCAGTTTAAAGATTGCTTCACTGTGGACTCCATTACTCCTTTGCTTTGTATTCCATCTCTGTTACCATCTGTCTACCCTACCACAGCTGTGTAGTTCACTGTATTCTTACTAACTTGTTTTCTTTACATGCATTTTAATCGAGGTTTCCTCCTATCCTGTAACTGGTTTTACTTAACCTGACATGAAAAGAATTGAGAAAGAATTGATACAGGTTGTTGGATTTTAAAATTGCATTCTAAGGAAAATCTGTTTGCATGTGTTGATGTTTAGATGGTTTGGGGTTTTTTTGTTTTTGTTTTTTTTTTAATGTGTTTGGTTTTTTTTCTCTCCACAGAATCACAATAAGCCAGAAATAACTGTAAAGCAATTTATAGACTGGATGCACTTAGAGCCACAGTCCATGGTGTGGCTACCAGTCCTACACCGTGTGGCAGCTGCAGAGACAGCAAAACATCAGGCCAAATGCAACATCTGTAAAGAGTGTCCAATTGTTGGCTTCAGGTAAGAGGAGGAGAGTTGGGTGCAAGGTTTCTCTGAAAATATCCATCCTTTCAAGTCTTCCAAGAAGGACAGTTATGTTGTTTTTTCCACCATTTTTCCCCCTTAAGCTGGAATCTATCTGTAGTGGGCTGCCTGCCTGCTCTGCTTGGGAGAGCTTTGGAAACTAACTCATGCCAGGCAATATTAAACACCCCTTTCAAAACAATCTTTTGCTGTGAAAAAAGCAAAGCTTTTTTGCTTTGCACAAATGGTGATAAGTTACTGCAGTGAGACTTGCACAGTTCCTGCCTAAAGCATTGAATGTAATCTAACTTTTGGCTGTTCAAAGGAAACTGTGAATTCTACAAGAAAAAAATTGCACTAGGACTATTTTTCCATGTTATCCTCCTAAACTGTCTGATTTTACTGTGAATTATCATCATGAGATAGTTGATATAGTTTGTGAGTACTGCTACAGCTAACAGGCATTCTTCAATTGATTGCTCCAGTATATAAAATGATGTAAAAAGGGAAAAAAAAAAAAAGGCACTAGAGCTAAACTACAGTAAAACTGTTTTTATCCTTTGGTCTGGTCATGAATTCCTGGTTTAGGAATGACATGAATCAATATTTCATGTAAGTGACCTTAAGACTTTGCTTTAGGTATCTAGGCAGATGAGCAATATTTATTCCCCATGCTTTCCCCATGGTTTTCTCCTTCTATTGTATTCATAATAATATGAATACTGAGGTCAGGTCCATCTCACCTAGCCTTAGGCATGCTGTCTTTAGTCAGTCTTAGAAGATTGAACTAGCAACCCTCTTCTTTTGTTATAAATAGAGATGTGTGAGTATTTCCACAAGTAATTAAGCTGATTGGACTTCGTTGCCTGTCTTAAGAGGAGATGAAATTTCTCTAAATGTTCCTATTTTTCTTAATTAATACTTAAGGGACCACAGGGTGAAAAAAGCTCCAGCTCAGATATTTTTTACATGCCTAAGTTGGTGCTGATGAATCTTGTCTGTAATGAAATATTTGGTGTGGAGAAGAAGGGTCTAGAAATAGAAGAGAAAGAAAAACAAAGGAATGGCTCATGCTAAATAATTTCTACAATGAGATCTGCAACACCAAAAGCATCTAGCATCCTAGCAGAAGGTAGATGTGTCCATTCAATATGGAATTGCTCTGAGTAAAGTTTATAAACAGTTTCATCAACACCCTTAACAGTGAGCCTTCAAATTTATAGATCCATATTCTCTCATAAAGCGAAACATAAAACTCAGCAGGGGAAAAATGTGGTTGGTACTGAAAACTGCTCTCAGGAAGCAATTTAATTTAAAATTTAACTGTTCAGTAGCTATTCAATTTGGTTCAGTTAGCTCATTTTAGTTTCATAAAATGATATAATCTCATTCAGTCAGAAGAACCATACTATAAATACCAGTGGGTGGAGTATGAGATTGAAGGGTTCCTGTAGGCAGCTAATAGTCAAAAAAAACCAAAAACCAGACAAAAAAACTCCTGCTTCTGGTGGTTGCATTTAATATGAGGGATGCCATTAAGTTTGTTTTTTATTTGTTTATATATATTATAAAAACAAACAAAAAAACCACCAACAACAAAAAACACACCACAAAGCTAAAGAAATTAATGCCATTTTGAGATTTAATTTTACGTTATTTTTTAAATTTGTGAATTTTCAAGAGTTTTATTGTCTGAAACATGGCAAAATGATGTCAAACATTTCAACTAACGTGTAAATGTAAAAACATATAAAAGGGAACTGGTCTGGTTTATAAATATTTTCTCTCATATACTACCTGAATGCTAAAGAGAGGAAAATAAAAATTAAAACAGTGAAGTTTTACATCATTTTGAACTTGAAAATGATAAACTTATCACACTCTCTCTGTTAAGATAGTGTCTGTCAGATTTTCTGCTTCAAAGCAACTTGGGCAGCAGATGATTGCCACTGACTCTCTCTATGGCTATAGGAGGGAGGAATTTCTTATATTCTTATTTCTTATGAATATCTTACTCAGTGGGGTGACTTGTGTAGTGTGAGAAGGTTGTGTGAAGTGGACTTAGAGGGCTGTGGGTTCCCTGTGGCCCTTGCAGCTGCTGCAGTGGCACTGGTGCCCCTGGCTCTGCAGCTGGGATGAGGAACAAGTAAATCTTAGAACTAAACTTAGGAAAATCTACTCACTTTGTTTAATGTCCCTGTAGGTACCGGAGCCTAAAACATTTCAACTATGATGTCTGTCAGAGCTGTTTCTTCTCTGGCCGTACAGCCAAGGGGCATAAATTGCATTACCCAATGGTGGAGTACTGTATACCTGTAAGTACCAATTTACTGACTGTTCCTAAAGCATTGCTTTTGCATTATCTGAGGTTTACATTTTTGTCAGTCTTTTTGTCACCTAAATATTCTGCCAGATTTTCTGTTACCTATGTTTAGTAGAGCCTGGCTTACTGCCTTATTCTTTGGAAGTCATTAGGAACTTTGCTAGTGCTTTGCTGTTTGGATTCTGTACAAATGAATGTAAGTATCCACCTCTGAGTGACTTGAACTTCACTTCTGTTTTGTAAGAACAAAGCTGGAATCATAAATACAGTTGCAGTACTTGTACACACATTATAAGGGTGAGAACATATCAGATACACTCACATCAACATAGACTTTACTATTGCTATTAATATTCTGGTAATGCACTTTAATATTTGTAAAGGTGTGTGATCTTTCCTTCCAGGTCCAACATTTTGCTTGCTTTGTATAAACGTGGTTGTTTCATTATGCTAACTGATGTTTACTGATGTATTTAAAAATCAATGTGTAACCTGAAAAAAAAGTGATCAGAATTGTCAGTTTCTAACAAAAAAAAATGGTGTGAGAGGTTTGCCTGATGTTTCTAGGAGCCTTTTAAGTGAAGTGTGGGTAACTTCCTTCATACAAATTCCACTTTCACTTTTGTTTAACCTGATATTTGTTGACATTCTCAAGAATTTTAACTCAGTCACAAATNATGTTCCTATTTTTCTTAATTAATACTTAAGGGACCACAGGGTGAAAAAAGCTCCAGCTCAGATATTTTTTACATGCCTAAGTTGGTGCTGATGAATCTTGTCTGTAATGAAATATTTGGTGTGGAGAAGAAGGGTCTAGAAATAGAAGAGAAAGAAAAACAAAGGAATGGCTCATGCTAAATAATTTCTACAATGAGATCTGCAACACCAAAAGCATCTAGCATCCTAGCAGAAGGTAGATGTGTCCATTCAATATGGAATTGCTCTGAGTAAAGTTTATAAACAGTTTCATCAACACCCTTAACAGTGAGCCTTCAAATTTATAGATCCATATTCTCTCATAAAGCGAAACATAAAACTCAGCAGGGGAAAAATGTGGTTGGTACTGAAAACTGCTCTCAGGAAGCAATTTAATTTAAAATTTAACTGTTCAGTAGCTATTCAATTTGGTTCAGTTAGCTCATTTTAGTTTCATAAAATGATATAATCTCATTCAGTCAGAAGAACCATACTATAAATACCAGTGGGTGGAGTATGAGATTGAAGGGTTCCTGTAGGCAGCTAATAGTCAAAAAAAACCAAAAACCAGACAAAAAAACTCCTGCTTCTGGTGGTTGCATTTAATATGAGGGATGCCATTAAGTTTGTTTTTTATTTGTTTATATATATTATAAAAACAAACAAAAAAACCACCAACAACAAAAAACACACCACAAAGCTAAAGAAATTAATGCCATTTTGAGATTTAATTTTACGTTATTTTTTAAATTTGTGAATTTTCAAGAGTTTTATTGTCTGAAACATGGCAAAATGATGTCAAACATTTCAACTAACGTGTAAATGTAAAAACATATAAAAGGGAACTGGTCTGGTTTATAAATATTTTCTCTCATATACTACCTGAATGCTAAAGAGNAACAAGTAAATCTTAGAACTAAACTTAGGAAAATCTACTCACTTTGTTTAATGTCCCTGTAGGTACCGGAGCCTAAAACATTTCAACTATGATGTCTGTCAGAGCTGTTTCTTCTCTGGCCGTACAGCCAAGGGGCATAAATTGCATTACCCAATGGTGGAGTACTGTATACCTGTAAGTACCAATTTACTGACTGTTCCTAAAGCATTGCTTTTGCATTATCTGAGGTTTACATTTTTGTCAGTCTTTTTGTCACCTAAATATTCTGCCAGATTTTCTGTTACCTATGTTTAGTAGAGCCTGGCTTACTGCCTTATTCTTTGGAAGTCATTAGGAACTTTGCTAGTGCTTTGCTGTTTGGATTCTGTACAAATGAATGTAAGTATCCACCTCTGAGTGACTTGAACTTCACTTCTGTTTTGTAAGAACAAAGCTGGAATCATAAATACAGTTGCAGTACTTGTACACACATTATAAGGGTGAGAACATATCAGATACACTCACATCAACATAGACTTTACTATTGCTATTAATATTCTGGTAATGCACTTTAATATTTGTAAAGGTGTGTGATCTTTCCTTCCAGGTCCAACATTTTGCTTGCTTTGTATAAACGTGGTTGTTTCATTATGCTAACTGATGTTTACTGATGTATTTAAAAATCAATGTGTAACCTGAAAAAAAAGTGATCAGAATTGTCAGTTTCTAACAAAAAAAAATGGTGTGAGAGGTTTGCCTGATGTTTCTAGGAGCCTTTTAAGTGAAGTGTGGGTAACTTCCTTCATACAAATTCCACTTTCACTTTTGTTTAACCTGATATTTGTTGACATTCTCAAGAATTTTAACTCAGTCACAAATACATTAATAGGATAATTTAAACAATAGTGGTGACAGGTCTGTATGGTCAGAAAAATTCAGGTGAGAATGTAACTAGAGCTGATGAGAAGGAGCTCAGTTCCTATAGTGTTACAAGATGCTGTGGATTCTTAGCAAAAAAAAATCATTGAGTTATTTGGCTGTCATAGAGTTCTCTCTAGTTCATCTTTATATAATGGAACAGAAATGTTCTTTGGTCTTGCCTATAATACATAGAAAATTCAGAAATGAAGGTGTAAGGTGTGTCAAAATACTAATGGCTGCTGGTCCACAGAAGATACCCTTCCTGTTGCATTAGTCAAATGCAGATTATATCTGGTACAGCCCATTGTACTGTCCATATAACAGGATGATTTATTTCTCATGACTTCCAGCTTTTGCCTGAAGTAGCAGATATCTGAGAGAAACTTTCAGTTCTTGTTAAACTGTTCATGTTACATAACTGTGAAACATTTACTTTATAAGTAAAGACTGTAATACAGAAAAATATATTCTGGCAATGGCTGGAATGGCCACTGTCCTTGGGACTAGGGACAACTTGTATTATAATTAATACAAGTTACTGTTACTGCTGAAAAAAAATTAGTTTTAAAGCAACATTAAGTGCAAAATAAGGTAACCTGATGCAGAAGTCCCTTCTTTCCATGAAATATGGGAGGAGTGAGTGAGATGACTCTACTATGGGATGATAAAGGGAATAAGATGTCATTCTTGATTCAAATAAGTGAAGGCAGGCAAGCATATGGGAGGTAAAGGAAGGAAATTTGAGCAGTTTAAAGTAGAACAGAAGAGATGGCATGTAATTAAAGTGACACACAAAATTAGAGGTCCAGCACTGAGCATCATTAATTTGGAAGTTGAATATGGGAGCTGGAGTTCTTGGATTCTTCTGTAAGTACACTCTGCTGGCTCTATTTCTGTAAAAAGAAATTACCCATTATATGAACTGACTTCTTATATGCCTGTTTGACTAATATAATCAGGACATATTTGAAATATATTTTAACTAATCTCATATGAATTAGGTCAGGAATAAAGCATGGATTTCACAAAAATAATCTAGTGTTATTAATTATTGCTATTTGTATTAATACAATATCTTTGCTATGATAATTTGTGGCCAAATCTTTCTGCATACTGAACTCATTTAATGCAATATAATGGTTAAGAATTGCAATTCTTTGCACTAAGTTAGTAGAATAGCTTATATGTTTAAATGGAATAATGGTTGAAAACCAGCATAGAGCTGGGGCTGTGAAAAGAAAGATAAATAAAAAGGAGGTGTAAAAGGCCAGTGAATCTGTTCTATTATGGCAGAGGTAGTCTGAATAGGAAGGAGTGGATCTAATTTACCTTTTCAACCACATTCAAAGTCTGCTGTTGTTAAAATGTTATTTTTGTGTCCAGTTTTGCAGAGATGCACTTATCAAAGTACATTAGTAAAATATAGCTTCTCTTTCTTACTGTTAATGTATATTAATACATTAATATCAAGAATAATAACAATAATTAGGGAAAACATGCTTCCACTGTTAATAAAGTCGGCATTTAGAACTGGAGTTTAATTTCAGATGTAGGGAAGACATTTAATTGTCTTTGGGTAAGCAGTTCAGTCTAGGGTGTGAAGGGGGATTTCTCAGAAGCTTAGTTGCTTCTCTTTAAATTTAAAATAATTTCAAAAATGGTTTAAGGAGTCTGTTTTTAAAATTAAATCTCCCAAGGGGCATATTCTCTTTTAATTAGTTGTGCAATATTTGCATCAGATGAGAATTGCTTCATCATTTCAGAATAGGGTGATTTACACCAGATAGTTGTGTAGTTACTGCATCCTAATCTGTAATTCTATTTAGTGTTTATCCTAGCTTGCAATTTGTCTTTCTTGATGCTGGAAATGTAATAATTCATAATAATGGCTTCAGTTATATCTTTTTTCTTTCATTCAGGATTTATAGATGGAGGGGTAAGGAACTGAATTGCTGTCTCTAAGTCTAGAATGCCAAGTCATTGTAGTCATTTTTCACATTTAAATAGTCTGTCTTCAAAAAGACTGAGAAATGGGATTTTAATGTAGAATTTTACAGAAAATGTGTAAAAAAAAATTGTAAGGTTTTCCTAGCATCTAATTCCAGTATACTCTTACATAACTACCTACATAATCAGTTTTTACCCTTTTTTGAATGGAAATTCTCTTGGTAGTGGTACTTGTCATATATTAATGTGCCTTTTTATACCAATGAATGGTTTGAATTTCATATGGAAACAGTTACTGCATTACTTTTCTTTTTCCAAACTGTTTTCACTTTTCAACTCTTACATTCCTCAGTAAAGCCTTATAAACACATTTTCTGAGCAAATGTACAAATATCAAATCAGCAATCCTCAAAATTTTCTCATGGCAAGTAGTCTTTCTTCCTGACTTCAATTAAGTATAATAGATTATTATTTTTTTGTAGTTCTGTGCCACTATGGTCACTACAGCTCCTTATTCTGGGACCTGTATTTTTCTGTATGCTTTCTGTACAAAATGATGGCAGCAAAGGTTAGACCCTTCATCTTCAAGATGACCAGAACTCTTTTTCTATGAAAGAACTAAGAACATGCTAGGGAAGACATCAGAAATGGTTGGTTGAGTGATAGTTCAATACAAGCTGATTTTTTTTTCCAGGCATATATCAACAGTGCCTGTTAAGACAGATAAGTGATATGAAAATTTAATTGCTTCTGACATGCGGAGAAAACAGATATGTTCCTGAACAATAAGCAGCCTTAGTGTTTTGTAAACAGCAAATAGACACGAGTAAGTCAATGGTATCCTTTTGACATGCTTATCAGTGCACTAAGCATGATGCTTCAGTGTTATCAAAATGAGGAAGACTAAAGCAAGCAACAAGAAGAACTGAATCTGGCAATTTCACCTGCAGAACATTGTTTCCAGATGTGAAGTTCAGAAATTACTCTGATTTTTCTTCCTTGAGAAAAATAGCTCTCTGGTATGGATAGTCTTTGATACCTAGCAGCTGAGCGTTGTGTTTTCCTCTAAGTCTCACTCAACAGTTTCTCAAACAGCTGGCTTATGTCATCTTCTACCCTTTTGCAGCTTACTTTGTGAAATTCTAAGGTAGTTAGTTTCTCATGAAAATTTTATTTCATTGGAATAAACTGAAATGAACACCTAATTTATAATCAGTTTCTCCCCTTGGTAAACAATTGCTATGAAATGCCTCTATTTGAAAGTGGTCACAGAAGGGTAATCTTCACAATATTACATAGCACAGCCATCACTGATGTGGCAGTGACAGCCATAAATAGAGTTATTATACCTTTAATAATGTAATTTTTGTGGTGTCTTAGCTCATACCTCTGTCAAGGAATGTGAGATGATTCTTTAAAGTGTGGGTGCTTTGTTGAATGGGAATGAATGTGTGCACTTAGTTATTGGTGAACTACATTCTTAAGTGTCAATTAAAAAAAAAAATAGAGGAATTAAGTATCTGCTTCCTTACTCCATTTCCTATGCTGGGGCATTTCACAGCCTCTCAGTGGTATCTGACACCAGGTTCTTGTGCCTGATGTTACTGTCAGGGCTTGGGATTTTTTGATCACGGCTGCTATAGGAGACACCTGGG
>VYZU01020337.1:15854-61986 GCA_013401355.1 Ceyx cyanopectus | reverse complement strand
TAAAATAAAATGAATCTCGGTGCAGGCAGGATAACTTTGCTGGGACTCAGATGCCATGTTTGCAGGCTAAGGAGGTTCATTTACTATCAGCAAACTTCAAATAGCCTCAAGTGTAGAAATTCCCAGTGTTGGGCAAAAGGTCATGGAATTTCTGAGCTTGGATGTTGGCTCCTTTCCAGCCATTGTAATTCAGTGATTCTATTGAACAACCCAAAAGTTGCTGCCATTCAATTCTTCATGGCATGCTGTTAAATATCTGGTTATAATGTCTTTGATAAGATAGATCTATGTGGATTTCTCAGTTTTTAATGTCAAGATTAAGGCCACTTCTGCACATTCCTCACAACATGCAAATGTATTGCCAACTCTTGATGATAACCATCAGAGCTGGTCATGCTATCCAGGCAAAGCTGCACCAGGGGCAAATACTACTCATTAATACTGCCTTGTACTCCTTTTCAACACCCTTCCTTGGATGGACAACTCCAGAAATGTCAGGTCTCCTTTCCCTCTCCATCTTCTAGGAGTAAAACATTGCATCTGGCATATCACAGTGAATGCTCTACAGAGAGGTTCCTGTTTCTCTGTCATCTAAATGGCCCTTGTTAACTGGTCACTGCTCTGTCACTGTTAATTTCCAGTCACATTTTGGATTAATAGCACATTTTGGATTAATAATTGAAATTATTTTTTACGTTCCTCTAACTGTATTTCAAATTTTTGAAATTTTGAAATTTTGAAATTTGAATTTTTGAAATTTTGAAGTCAGCTGATAGCTCTCAATTTTCTTCTATCAGGGGCAGCATTGACTTTATATAGACTTGTTTTTATCATCAGAAACCTTCTGGTAGATAACCAATTATCCCACTGATATTTACATCAATAGTGACCAGGTATTGGCTACCTGACTCTGCCTGCAGCTTTGTAGAAACTGACAATTCCATAAGAAACTGATGAGAATCTTGTAGTTTATGCCAAAATTTACCTCACTCCTGTTGAGTGAGCTTCCTCATGGCTGTAGGTCAACCTCATCTCCAGAAATGAAAGCAACCGGGTAGCTGCTGTGAGTCTCTCCTTGCATTTCCTTGGCCATTTCATGCATTTTGTTTAGCACAAACTGAAGAGTTATCCCTTAAATCAAGCAGTCATCTCCACAAATGCGTCATCTCCAAGTCTTTGCCTCTTGAAATGAGGTTCACTGACCCACGAGTGTCTGAAGAGTCTCCCCTGGCTCCCAGCATGCCTACATGAGGGAAATGTTAAGATGTTTTTTAGTTTGGAAACACGCATTCCTTTCTCATGGCTGCCATAAATATTCTCTCCTTATCTTGCAAGCACATCAGAGGAAGAATAATTATAGTCTTTCTTCTCCCTGGAATTTCATGTAGGGTGTCTGGAAATTAGCAGAGTGTTGGGCAGGCAGCACTTTACACAGCAAAAACATGCATGAAAAAGTGGTCTCGTGTGACATAGTCTCCACTGTTCTTGTTCTGAAAGTAAACAAACACTATTTTTTGTTAACTTTCTAACAAACACAGGTTCAAAGCAAAGGCTACAGGTGAAGTTCACATTGTCCTGGCTATTTAGCCCTTGGCACATCACCAAGCTCAGACAAGCTCAGGTCAACCACACAGTCTAGTCTAGAGAAAACTCCCTGGAGAGCTGAAAAGCATCCTTTGTGATAAGGAATGATGCTTTTTAGAAAGCTTGTTTTTAATCTAGTCTCCAAAATTTTGTGGTTACAATTGGTATCATATTCAACCAGATATTGATCTTTGGTGACTTAATGACTGTGTTCTGTGGCTATTTGCCCACCTCTGGCATCTCAAAAAGGACAACATAGTTGGTGCAGATGGGCAAGAACACTTAAGATTTATAATTGTGTTTTATGAAAGATGTCTATAGCACAGTTGCATCTGTTGGAGAAAGAAGTGGTCTTTGAAGTGCTGGGCAGGAGTACAGAATGCACTAGAGAAACAGTGTTAGTAGCTAAATAGTTGGTTTCATTTAAATAGCAGTTAAATTGCTTATTCATTACCCTTTTATTCATTTTTTTTACTGTACTACTCAACCAGGTGTGCTTAATTTTATTTTAAATACTCTAAAAATAGGTCTCAAATGATGATCAATCAGATTCTTAAATTACCCTAGCAGAAACATAATATATGAGAAGTGTTTTCTACAATAGAGGATTGAAATGCCAATGGTTTTGGTGCGCTCATAGATCCTAGCAATTAAATATCTATCTGGATTTTTTTAAAGGGACTTTACATGACTTGAGTACCTTCCTGTGGAATATATTTACTTGCCTAGGCAAAGACAGTCATTTAAGAAATAATAATAGCTAAATTCACTAACAGATTCCTGGAGAAGGAAGGGACCTGTCTTTACCTCCCTGCTTACCTATCATTCCTCCATTCTCCTCTCCTCTTCAGTTCCTTATAATGGAAAAAAACCTGCCCCTAAAAGATCACGAGATTCTAACTGAGCTTCCATATATTCAGTATTTTCACTCACAGGCCAAAGGATCTCTGCTGGAAAAAACCACTACTGAATGGAACAAATATAAACAAGAATGCCTGAAAATGCTGCAGGAATCAACTGTAGATACTGGTAAGGAAACTAACACAATGAAAAGAAAGTGTGTCCCATTTCTATGCTTTAGAAATGGAACCATGGCAGGCAAGAACCCAAAACAGCCAAGACAGAGGCTGGTTTTTGCCCAGTCAGGGCAGCTGGGGAGCTGCCTGCTTCTCACAGGACTGGTTATGCATGTTGGGATCCTGTCATTAGGTTAATTAGCTAAGACACAGAGACCAACTTGCCTCATGTTCACCTGACACAACTGTTAAAGTCCCTTAATTATTCTTCTGTCTCAGTGGCTTTTGGATTCCTGGCTGAAAAGCAGCACAGCTTCAGAGGACAGCATCTTCTGAAAAGAGGGAAACGAGTCCACAGGTCCCACCTCTGGCTCAGTGCTCTGTTTATGCTGTTTGACAAAAAGGGGAGCTCATAACCTGTGATTATTTCACTCTTAAAATGAGAACTCTGCTCAGATAAACGTCTGTCTTCAGGGAAGAATGACACAAGCTTGGTTTGAGTCTTGGAGGAGTTCAAGAAGTGGCTGGGAGACAGGTGACTGCAGTCACCAAGGCAAGGTGAAGAGTGAAACTGCTCTGTGTTTTGTACTCACAGGCTATAGGCAGGTTTCTGCTTCTGTGTGCAAGTGACACACTCATGGTTGTCTTGCTTGGTGGCTACCTTGCTGCAGCAGACAGCAGGATGCTCTTCTGAGTTCTGAATGCTAGTGGCAGAGAGCTGCATGTGAGTGACTGTGTCATCCAGGACATTTCACAGAGCCACTTCATGTTTGTGCATTTTCTGTCCTTCAAAATGCATTTGGAAGTTGGATATCAATCCAAAGCATTGCCCTGGGATTGTAAAACCATGTGTGTGTGTGTGAGAATGTTTTCAAGACTAAATTATGTAATAGTTTGATTTACAGTTCCTTACACTTTCCCCAAAACATGGAAATCTCTTTCACAGGAAGGGAAGAGACACCCTGTGAGTCAAGGAAACTACTTTTAGTAATCACATTCAATAATAGACTTTGTTTTCTTTTAACTGAATTAGGAGTTGCTGAAAAAGAGCAGTTTGCTTAGGAATGGCAGCATGCAAAAGGAATTAATCTTCATGCTCTCCAGCCTGCTTTGCTGACCTGTTCCAGAGGCAGCTGCAGCTCCTGGCAGCTCAACAGCATGAGCTAATTGCCTTAGCTTATATTTTAAAGCTGGAACAGCTGGAGAAACAAAGCAAAACCCCATTCTCATTTCTGACCCCCATCCCCATCAAGAACTTGGTTTAGCTTTTATAGTACATGTGGGCCAGGAATTGCCCACTCCATCTGCCTGAGCTTCTGGGTATTCTTAAAAGAAAAAGAGAAACATACCAGCTATGCAAAGATGGCCAAATACTCATTGAAGGCTTCTAAAACTTAGCTAGGGCTAAGAGATGAGTTAAGGAGGTGAGGCTCATCGAGAAGTGAAAAAGTCCAAAGATGTCAAGGACAACAACATGGGAGCAGAGGCACAGAGAAGACATAAGCCCATTACTAAACCAATCACTAATAGAGGAGGAGCCAGGAAACTACAAATCTTACTTCAGTTGGTGGGAAAATCCCTTGTATGAGACCTCCTAGAAACAAATCACAGAAATCATAGAGTCCCCCAGCCCAACCCTGCTGAGAGCAGGGACATCTCAGCTAGAGCAGGGTGCTCAGAGCTTCCTCAACCCCACCTGGCATGACTCCAGGGATAGAGTCTTCACCACACCCACTCAGCCCATGGGTTTATGAAGGGCAGGTGCTGCTTAACAACCCTGATCTCCTTCTCTGCTCCAGTCACCCTCGTGCTGGACAAAGGTGAGGTTGGGGATGTTGTCTCTCTTGGCTTTAGGAAGGCATTTGACCCTGTTACCCTAGCATCCTATTAGAGACATTGCACAGTGAATACACCAAGTTTATCTGCTGCACCTTGTAGGCACTCTGGAGCAGCTTGCAGGCTGCCTGAGATGGTGTACAATGATTTTCATGATTGTCCATTGTCTGAGCAAGCTTTTGTAAAACTTCTTCTTTCTTTTTTCCACAGGAGTACATTGTAATGGGACATTTGATAGGTTTGTTTGCTGGCCTTACTCACCCCCAGGAATCGTCTCTGTTCCTTGTCCATCATATTTGCCATGGCTGGAAAATGGTAATGTAATCCAATTTATGCTGGATATCCACATAAGGGACAGATGGGCCTGGTCTGTCTTGTTCCAGAGGACTTTGAAGTGTCTGGGGATTTTCTTGTCTCACTTCTCTTCACCTCCTTTCTGAATTGAGGCACACAATTGCAGTTGAATTTTATTTACTGGTTTGGTTTTTTTTTTCCACCTGTGCTTGTTACAGCTCTGTGTTGTCTTCTATGAAGCAACATTTCCAAGATCATGGAAATGCTAGGGTTTGATTTCCAGGAAGAGATCTGGAGTTCAACTGCTGAGGTTCAGTCCATGGGGTCCCCCCTGACCCCAGACATGATGCTGCCTCCCCAGAAAAATGCAATAGCCAAACAAAACAGCAGCCCAAGCAGACAGCCCTCTAGTAGAACATAGCAAACTCTCCTAGCAGCCTTTGCCTGGAGGGAAGTGGAGCAATGTGGCTTTCATGGGAAGGAAGAATAACATCTGTCTAAAAGTAAAGAACATTCCCTTTCTCCTGAAGAAATAAAAGGACATCCAAGAGCATCCTAAAGCCTGCTACACAGCTTTTTTTTAGCTACATGTGGATTCCTTTGCTGCATTTCTAGTATCACTTGGAAGGAACAATTGTGTCTGAGTCATTTAATTTATGGGATACTATCACAGGCTGCTTATCCTAGCTTTCAACAACCAACAAATGGTTTGTTCTGCAACGTCCTTTTCTTTTGCTGCTAAATATAGAGACCCAGCTTCTATCTGCTTTCCCAAACAACTGCTTCTGCCAACCATTTAGAACAAGTTCAGTGCTTCATAATAAACATGAAAGCATCTTCTTTGCCTCCATGTATTGGAGTTTCTTTTTTTCTCCCTTTCCTGTCTAAATTTCTACAAAAACACAATGCATACATTGCACCAGGTTATGAAGCTTTGTGTTCACAGGGAAGAACACAGTGGGGCTGCTGTATTACAGCATCATCTGTCATTCCCATCCATGCCACAGCAGTTAGGAGAAGGGGTATTAGGGTCGGCTTGTTTGTGCTAGAGATTTTGTGGCACTGTCTTTGGGTTGCTTGTGGTCATCACTTCAATTGCTGGTCCCATTGCAAAGACATAGCTGAGTCTGTTCTGGACCACACCAATGGACTTGGGCCATGTTTGGAAGCTTGGGGTAAAATGATTGTGGATTATCAGCAATTGCTGAGCCCAAGCACTTAAAACATAGCATAGTCTAGAAAGGAGATTTCTGATCATGTTTCATAGATGCCTTCAGGTTTTTTCAGTGTATAAACTCCACACAGAGCTCCTGCTCCATCACAACAGATTCTGTTCCCCAAGCAGTTCTCTCAGTGCCACTTATCCCGACCAAAATGAGCTACTCAAGTAGTTGCTGCAACCCTTAAACACTCTCTAAATCAAAAATGAACAGAAAAGCTCTGGTCTGATGAGAAATAAACAGAATGCAGCTGTTGAGAACAACATCTAACAGACATCAGTCATGCTCCCCATACCATTCTTCTGACATTATGGGCAAATTAGTTAATTAATTAGTTATTTAGTACAAACTAAAACAATGCAGTGAAATCAAGATAACTCCACAGACTCACATCACCTGCTGATCTAAAGCATGTGAAGAAAACACCAACCCCAGGTATTTCAAAGAAACACCATTTCCTAATCAAAACACTCTTACAAATTGCCTGCACTCTGCTGCCCACTCTTGATGGAATTTGAGAGTTTAATGAGGAAAAATCAATAAAGGAGGATGCAGGGTTTTCTTTTGGAGGTAGTAAGTATTCATTATTTGTAAATACTAGGTACATTCTAGGAATTTATTCCTGCTAGATTACATTCCTACTTTGTGCTATGTAAATATGAAAAATATCTTGTCAATGATAAGAGTTTTTTTTTTTTTTTTTTTTTTTTATAAGTGGGGCTGAGTGTTGTCTGTTGGTGTGGTGGAAGGAAGAAATCTTTAAAACATGGATGAGAAATGAAATCTTTATTTTGACCTTTCAGCTTGAAACTCTGTTTACTTTCAGGAAGTGTAGGAAATGTATACAGAGTCTGCTTGGATGAGGGGACTTGGCAAAGAAAGGAGAACTCCACAGACATTTGGAGAGATAGTTCAGAATGTTCTGGGAAAGATCATTTCCAAACAAAAGTAAGTATGTTTTCTGTTAATACTTTAATCTTCTTAATCCCCTCTTGAATAAACTGATAAAACAATTTTCATTGAATACCTGCAAAACATGTTCAGATTTCATTTTGATTATTCAGTGGAAACCTGTTATTTGATTTAGAAGCAGAGGAGGAAAGATTAAGGTGGGGGATTCCTATTTACTTGCCGCAAATTATTTTCTGTTCAGACTCCAGTGTCCACATGTGTTGAATTTCTCCTAATAAATTTGAAAAAGATTTCTAATGGACAAGCAAATAAATTCAAAACATCTTTTCACCTGCCCCAAATTGCTGTAGTCTACCAAGACCATACAAATTCTTTCTCTGCTGCTTCCTTCTGGCATTTAGTGACCCATTAACTGGTCATAAATGTTGAGCTAGTCACAGGCTGGAGGATTCATAATGAGGCAAAATCCATCCTTTCTTGCCTGATACAGCCCAAGCAGTGGGGTTTGTCAGCCCAGAGAATGGGATCCCGAGCTGGATAAAGAGCAAACTCTTCCCTCAACAGCTTTTTCTACTGAGGGTACAATGAAAACAATTGCTGATCAACTCTAGTTTGTGATATTGGCAATTGCACTCTTGCTCTGCACCTACAAAGGTGTTTTCAGTTCCTTGCAACTACTTTTGCTATCATCATCTTAGCTCATGTCAAGATTAGGTCTTTCAGGTAGTCACTTCTACAGCTGATTATCTTCTACTTTGTAGTACTTTATTGGGTGAGCACTGTTACTGTTCATTGCTTTATTGGGTGACATTATTGATTCCTTTATTAAGCACTATTAGTTCAGGATCCCCTTGTATTACTAAGTTTTTTACTGAACTCTTTAAATAGTGGCTACACAAGCTTCCAAACTTACAGTTTATTTATACATGTGATAAATATTCTTAAGTACTGAGTTTTCCATGTTCTGTTGGCCGTTCTGGGTTGCAGACTTGTTTAGGAGACAAAGTAATTAATCACAGCCATTCATCTTCTGTGACAGCAGATAAACTCTCTGAAAGCTCTAACCAGCTTCCTTACCAACACTAAATGTGCCTCTTGCCACAGCCAAGGTGGTAACTCATGCTTTTTATGAGGTTCATGCCTGTTTGAATGTTTTCATGGAGCAGAGTAGCAGAGTGACTAATGGCTGTGCTATGGGAATCTCCTGCACCCACACTGCTCTCCCTGGTCACTCTTTGGGTGAATTTCTACCAGCAAGAGCAGCTCACTTCCCCAGTCCAGGCAGTATTCATAAGCATCAAGTGATGGGGGTTGTTCAGACCAGAGAAGGCTCCAGGGAGACCTTCTGGTGGCTCCCAGGATCTGCAGGGGCTCCAGAAAAGCTGGGGAGGGACTTTGGAGGCTGTGGGGCAGTGCCAGGACTGGAGGGCATGGATCCAAACTAGAGCTGGGGGGATTCAGCTCAGCCAGGAGGAAAAATGTCTTCTTTCCCAGGAGGGGGTGAGAGCCTGGCCCAGGGTGCCCAGAGAGGTGGGGGCAGCCCCATCCTTGGCAGTTTCTCAGGCCAGGCTGGATGGGGCTCTGAGCAACCTGCTCTGGTGGGAGGTGTCCCTGCCATGGCAGGGGGTGGAACTGGAGCAGCTTGAAGGTCCCTCCCAACCCTGACCATTCCATGATTAGAGACAAGCACTGGCAAGAAGACAGTGCAAAAGTCCCTGGTGCTGAGCAGTAAGGTATTTTTTTAAAGAAAATAGGAAAATCACTGAGAAAAAGACACAGATACCAAGAAAATCTTTACAGGACAAATATGGGTTATGAAAGTCACATATCCTGTATCTCTACCTCTTCTCTACAGAGAAGCCTTTCTTGAGCAATATGAAGATGTGAGAGGTGGATATAAGCAGCTCATAGGAGAAATTTAGCAAGAAGCAATGTTAAATGAAGCAAGGTGGAAAGGAAGTGTGAGTGCCCTCTTTCCTCCTCTGAGGTCTTATTGTTCATTCTAGTCAACTCCAATTTAATATTTTTTTATTATTTTTTTTTTTGGACCCAAAAGTTTCTGAGCTGTGTCTGTGCTCTGTCCACCTGCCTGCATGTNCCCAACCCTGACCATTCCATGATTAGAGACAAGCACTGGCAAGAAGACAGTGCAAAAGTCCCTGGTGCTGAGCAGTAAGGTATTTTTTTAAAGAAAATAGGAAAATCACTGAGAAAAAGACACAGATACCAAGAAAATCTTTACAGGACAAATATGGGTTATGAAAGTCACATATCCTGTATCTCTACCTCTTCTCTACAGAGAAGCCTTTCTTGAGCAATATGAAGATGTGAGAGGTGGATATAAGCAGCTCATAGGAGAAATTTAGCAAGAAGCAATGTTAAATGAAGCAAGGTGGAAAGGAAGTGTGAGTGCCCTCTTTCCTCCTCTGAGGTCTTATTGTTCATTCTAGTCAACTCCAATTTAATATTTTTTTATTATTTTTTTTTTTGGACCCAAAAGTTTCTGAGCTGTGTCTGTGCTCTGTCCACCTGCCTGCATGTGTAACACTTCTTTGTTCCTAGGAAGAAGAGCATAAATTACTTACCACTTTACAGATATTGTACACCGTTGGATATTATTTTTCTCTCATCTCACTTCTATTAGCTCTCCTGATACTTTCTTTGCTCAGGTTAGTACACATTTTTCCATGCATTTTAGAAGTGCAAGATCCCAGTATGCACAGTCTTCTTTTTATTTAATTGAATTTATCCAGTTTCCAGTGTAGAATAACTTGTCTTTTCCTAATAAGCATAATAAAAGCAATTCTTAAGCAGACTCTGTCTAAGGCAACAATACTAATACAAGAGTATTTTGTTCATTTCTGCAAAATAAATCTATTCCGGAGGATTCATAAAGTATTTTTTTCTCCGCAGAAAACTTCACTGTACAAGAAACTACATCCATATGAATTTATTTGCATCTTTTATCTTGCGTGCCACAGCAGTTCTTATAAAAGATGCTGTATACAACAGTATTTACTCCAAAAGACCAGAAGATGAAACTGGATGGATATTATACATCAGTCCTGAGGTATAATATTAATATATTGCTAATAGGAAATGTGTGCTACTAGTGACCATCATATTTAAAGCTTTGCAAGTTTCTCATATTGGAGATGTTTGTTAGTTGAGCTTTAACTGTTGATATTTTGCTGATAAAGCTGAAGGGAATCAATAAAAAAAACCCTGATAAATTTTAATTAATTGATTTTCTATCAAGCCTTCACAGAATCACAGAATGGTAGGGGTTGAAAGGGACCTAGAAGATCATTTAGTCCAAACCCCCTGCAACTAATTAATTTATGGTTGTATTTAGAAACATTAAATTAAGCAAAACAACGTGTACCTGTGGTTTTCAGGAAGAAATCTAAGTATTTATTTGACACTAATCTAACACTGTATTTGTTCATTCTGGGTATAGCACAATGCAGTACACACAAATCTTTTATGACAATGCTATCTAAAAATTCCTTTATCTGGAAAAAAAAATAAGAGAAAAAATAGTTTAAAGGCTTTTCCATACTAGGAAAATGTGCTAATTTTCTTATAGTTGTTTAGATTATGGAATAGCAACATCTCTTATTCATGGCCACTGTGAAGAGGTGACACTTGTGTGATGCTTGCTTATGTCAAGGAGCTAAATCACCTGCAAGAAGTGAATGGTGGCTGTCATTTTAATAGCTGATTTAATAAGCAGAAAGCCTTTAAAATGCTGCACCTCCCTCCAGAGCTGTGAGTCTGGTGAGATCTGTGACTGAGCTCACATCACAACCACCTAGTTTCAAAATGCTTGGAGGAGAAAACCAGCATTTGTCAAAGATTTTCCATTTTAACCATGACTCCTGCTCTTTCATTTCTACAGATCATCATCATTTGCAGGACTGTCCAGTTTTTCATGCATTACTTTGTCGGGGCCAATTGGTTTTGGCTCCTGGTAGAAGGGATTTATCTGCACACGTTGCTGATAACTGTGGTGCTCTCTGAAAGGCGCCTGCTGCAGACCTACATCGTGATAGGATGGGGTGAGTGCTTAAACAATTCCATTTTCTTCACCCTGGGGGACTTGTTTTGGAGTCAGTGGTGGATACTTTATAATGAAAAAAAAGTGGGTTTTTTTAAGAAAAAAAAAATCAGAACTCTAGTTGGAACTGGATCAGCTTTAAGGTTCCTCCCAACCCTGCCTATTTCATGACTCTGAAACAGATAGTTCATGATGGTATAGACATTTTTTATGGAGAATGTAGTTACTTACAAGCATTAGAACAATTTTGTGTATGTCATATGTAATCTGATAATTAAATTAGTTGCTTAAAGAAAATAAGCCTGTGTCTTGCCTGGACGAAGCATAAGGTTTCTCAGTTCCTGATAATAATTAAAATCTACCTGTACAATCTGCAGGCCCTTGAAGGTTTTCAATTAACAAATAAGAAGTTATTCTTAGGCAGTATGTAGGTTGCAGGAGATACTGATTCAAACCCAGTGGTGTGAGGAAGAGGATAGGATGGGTGGCCATAAGAACTTTTAATGGTAAAACTTTTCTCAATGCATGATTTGATAAGGTGTTCACCATCTCTTGTCTATTGAAATAATTTGTTAAATGTAAAATTGTGTATCCAGGACTGTGGGACTACACTATATAACTAGCTTAGAAAATAAATAATATTAAGGGGGAAAAAATGAAACCAAAAGAAACAAAATTTAGGAAAGATTTTCTTGTGGTGGATGACTATGTAGTTGTAATTAAATTGTTCCATATTTGTTGTGCTGTACTGCTTGCTAACATTTCTACTGAGGATAAAGAGGTAAGATTTTAAAGAGATGTTTAAATAGACGTAAATAGCTGAAGCAAATGACAGCTAATGTTGAAATGGTAATCACTATGGTTGGAATATTTGAAAAGGAAATATTTGGTTGCTATTATCAAGGCTATGGCAAATTTTCTGTCACTTTGATAGTAATTACTGCAGTTCAGTTTTAATTGTCTAAAAGTTTTACTAGGCTTCCTCTGTAACAATCACAGGGAATAAGACAGTTCACTTTGATATCTACCTTACCTCTTGAATTTTGAAATGAGAATTGGATAGCATCTAAAAAAATATCCTACTGGAGAAATTCCTAGAACCCTATGAAGTCCACTAGATAACATAATTTAGGGCAAAACTACCTGTAAGATAGAAAAATTATCTGAAAAAAAATGAAGATTCATAACCCAGAAACTTTAAATCTCTTTAATAGAAATAGCTTGTGTTTACTACTAGTGTCTTTTGCCTCTTACTCTCTAGGTTTTGAATGCACATAAGACTGTATGCATTGTTCTGAAGATGTCAATACAACAGCTGGTGCAATGCACAAAATGAAGCAATCTTGTTATCAGAGATCAGTAAAAAAATACTCAGATTTTGGCAATGGAATTAAATTCCATTTAAATTCCATTTAATTGCAAATAAATTTTGGCAGTGAAACATTTAACTTCAGAGTATTAAGTCAGTTACAAGTGAATATAAAACTCATAATTAACATTGTGCCTTTTTTTCCCCTTTTGTTACAATAAGATCTCTATGCTCTTCTTGTTTTACAAGAAATTCAATTGATATTTGAAATACAAATGGGGAAAGCCAGGATCAGGTTGATTTTTAAGTTCTAAATAGAAAAACACATGTCTTTGTACAACTTACTGCTATTATGTGACTGTTCTGTACGAACCATTCTGCAAACCTGGCTGTAATTGGCTCCTTTTCTTTTCAGTTGTTCCTATCCTGTTTGTGGGCCCTTGGGGAATAAGCAGATCAAAACTGGAGAACACAAGGTAGGTTACTAAATAATGCCTTAGAATCCTGGTTTGCTGTTGGATTGATTTTTCTGGAAGCACTGAACAGTAATTGACACAAGTATTGGCTATTAGATGGTATTAAGATTATACAACACCAATTTCAGGTTAATTAGCAAGAAGGAACATGTACATAAGACAAATTAAAAGGTAAGAAGAGGAGAAAAAGGAGATAGCTTCAAGGAAACACCATAGATATTTTTAGCAAGCCATGAACCTTTGAACACAACTCATAGTTTACCTGTTCTAGTCTCCAGTTTCAGATAAGTTTGATTAGGATTAATTTCACTAGGAGGATTTGGTGCCTTGTGTAGTAGTTGTGTGGATCCAAAGGCTGAATTTACCAGAGAGTTATGAAGTTTGCAGTCTAGAGAAACATCTCTTCACATTCTGGTGGACAGATCCTCAGAATAAATGCAGTCATTAGTGAGGCTTTTATTTTTATTCCATTTATCCAGAATGTCACCCGAAAAACTTGAACTTTGTCAACTTCTTTTTGAAATATATACACAGATTTGGTAAGATTTCTGATGTTTTTTCTATGACAATAATGTGATTATACTCTAAATTACTATTCAGGTGCTGGGATACAAATGAACACATGGGAATCTGGTGGATCATCCGAGGACCAATGTTGCTTTCCATTACAGTAAGAATTATTTCATCTGTTCCTCATATCATGCATGACAAGATTGAGTGATGAGTTTATTAAACAAATACAAAGAAGTGTACAGCTGAAATGCAGTGATAATGATGAGTTGGAAAGAGCATGATCACAACAACTTGTGAGAACATGACTTTGAACACAGAATTTTGGTAGGTGGGACTATTGTACATTCCCAAAATGAGGAAGCAGAGTTGAGTTTTACAAGTACAGTGTAATTTTGCACTGGACAATCATGTAAGTAATGTTTGTGTGTGACTCAGGCTGAGGAAGGCAATGACAATTTTCTTAGCAACCCTAATAGCTTTTTTTGCAGGGCTTTTGCTTTGTGGAAGTGAAATAGTTAACAACTCATAGGCATTATTAAAAAAGAAATATTTACAAATTGGTCTTGTCTAAGAGCAATTTAATTAACACAGGAGTGAATTATTCACAAAAGAATCCCTAGGGCTTTCTTGTCTGTCTGTCTAGAGCCTCTTTATCTGAACAATTGCAACCACTGAGGTTTTTTTATCACATTCTGCTGGTTTGCTGAAGAGTTTTATGACCTGCTGCTGTTCCAAGCAGATCACAACTTCAATCCTATTATTAGGTGACAAGTTTTACAAGTGTTTAATATCAATTTTACACTTCTTTTTTTGCCCATATGAGTATTGCAATAACATTTATTGTAAGCAACCCCTGTGTGTTTTCTTTCAAGGTTAACTTTGGCATCTTCCTGAAAATTCTTAGGATGCTGATTTCCAAACTGAAAGCTCAGCAAATGACCTTTCATGACTACAAATACAGGTATGGAATAAATAACTAATCCTTTTATTTTTACTGAGAAGATTGACAGTTTTCATTATTATTTTGCAGATTTACCTACACCCCCAGGTGTAACATATTCAGAATATAGAATATTTATATATATTCAGAATATAGAATCATTCTGTTTGGAAGAGACCTTCACAATCATCAAGTCCAACCATTAACCCAACACTGACAAACCCACCACTAAACCACATCTCTCAGCACAAAACCTACACAGTTTTTTAATACCTGCAGGGATAGGAACTCCCCCACTGCTCCTGGCAGCCTGTTCCAGGCCTGACAACCCTTTCAGGGAATGAATTTTTCCTAATATCCAACCCAAACCTCCCCTGGCACAACTTGAGGCTCTTTTCTTTTGTCCTGCTGCTTGTTACATGGTAGAAGAGACTGCCCATGATCTTGCTACAATATCTTTCCAGGGCATTGGGAGATGGAAATTCCACTGTCATTAAATTCCAGTATTAAATCCCTAGCAACATACATATTTCCATTTTCCTTCAGCATTCATGGTCCTAAAGATCTTGGCTATGTTCTTCAGATTACTACAGGAAGGTTGTGGTGATGCTGGGATGGTGGCTGTGGTGATAATCACAGACATTATTGCTGTATTCAATGTAGCCTAATGTTTTGCATCATAGTTTCTTTCCTACTGCTTATACTTTTGCTCAACTTGCAAAGATTCCAGCTATTCCCCTCACAGCAAATCTTCCTCAGCATTCACTGACTTTTGAGATCTCTTCTTTCATCCATCATACAAATCTAGCACCACAAGTTTGACAGTGGCCTTCCTGTGGAACTTGTCCCTAACTTTTCACCATAAACCCAAAGCCAAGACTTCCTCCTGTACAAATTTTTCCAATAGTGTTCTGATAGCTCCAACCTTTGATGCTCAAAAATCACAAAATTGCTGCTACCATTCCAGAGTCAGAACATTGAGGAATATTTCTGGAAAAAAAATGTCTTTGCAGTTGATTTTTTTTTAATTTTTGCACCAAGGATGTTGAAAAAAATGTTCTAATCAAACATTCTCTTTTTAAGATTAGCAAGATCTACACTTGTGTTGATTCCATTGTTGGGGATCCATGAAATTGTGTTTACCTTCATCACTGATGAACAGGTGGAAGGATTTTCCAGACACATAAGACTTTTCTTTCAGTTGACACTGAGCTCATTTCATGTAAGTACTGTTTGGTAAGTACTGTTTTTAGGGTCATAGATCCAAAAAGATAAGTTTCTCACCTATAGATACAGCATCTTTCTTTAATATTATTTTCCAGCCTAGAATTATAGAATGATAGAAATATTCTCTTTGGAAGAGACCTTCAAGATCATTAAATCCAACCATTAACCCAGCACTGGCAAATCCACCACTAAACCATGTCCCTCTACACAGCTTTTAAATACCTCCAGGGATAGGAACTCCACCACTGGTTTGGTTGAGGATTTTTTTAGTTGTGTTTTTGGTTGGCTTGGTTTTCTTTTGGTTTGGATTGATATTTTCCTGGCTGGTTTGCTTCCCAGCTTGCAGTTACTGGGCTATTGTGAGTCCTAGACTAGGGTCCAAATGCCCCATCCTTCACCTCACTCAGTAGCTAAAGGAGCTTTGACACTTGAAACAATTACACTTGAATAATCACCCTGGGGTTACATTTAATTCCCCACTAATGATAGTTTCTTGACCCCTAAATGCTTACACTTGCCATGTTCCTAGTGTTTTTAGTATGTTCTCCTAGCAATAAAAACTTCATCACTATCTTTTTCTTGCAAGACTTCACAAGATTTAAGTCTGCCAGTGTCATCACCTGTAAGCCACTGTCCCATATCTACTCACATCTCTCTAGAGGGAGCTGCTTTTCTTCCTGGTAATCATCTCAGCTTGGCCAACTGGTGAACTCTTCTCACTTTGATTACAAACAGCTATAAAGGAGACTCTGTAACTTCAAGTACTTATGGGATGCCATTCAAAAGTTCTAATTAAGATTTTTAAGAGAGTCTCTTTTTAATGGAGTTGCCATGTATAAAGTTCTCTCAGAAGGCACACAGCGTATATCAGGCAGCAATTTAATTCTTCTAAGCAAAGACAGAGCTTTCTTGCTGCCTCATGAAAGAACCAGACAGTTCAGGAGTTATCAATAATTTTTCAGGTGAAAGAATAACAAACAAGGTAAATTCCTGCAATACCTCATTGGAAATGTCTGTGTATCAAGCTTTTCTACCCCCCAAAACTCCTAACTATAAGAATGTCTGTCCTCAGCCTAAGTTTGGGTTCTGTTTCCCTAAAGGGTGTGATCATTCACCACCTTTGCAAAGTGAGACTGTGGTCTGGAGCTAAGAGAAAAATTTGTCAGAGCAATTGTGGATGGAACAGATGGATGGACTAGCACCTGCAGGTGAAAAAGAAGCTTCTCACCTTAACATCAGCAGAGTGTTGTAGAGATGTCCATGCACTTGGCCCCCTTTCAGTCAGAATGGCTGCAGCTCTGGCAGCTCTTCCTACTGAGAGGACACCAGTGTCTAGGTTTATTACTTAATGAGATACTCTGCAATATCTCTGGCTAGAATCATAGAGTCATAGAAATATAAAGGCTGGAAAGGAGTTCTGGGATCATCCAGTCCAACCTTCATCCCAACATCTCTCTCCACCAGCCACAGCCTCCAGTGCCACAGCTACTGGTTTTTAAACCCCTCCAGGGATGGGGACTCCACCCCCTCCCTGGGCAGCCTGGGACAGGGCCTCTCCACTCTCTCTGCAAAGAATTTCTGCCCAATATCCAATCTAATCCTCCCCTGACACAACTTGAGGCCATTTCCCCTGGTTCTATCATCAGTAACTTGGGAGCAGAGCCCAAGCCCAGCCTGGCTGCACCCTCCTGTCAGGAGCTGGAGAGCAATGAGTTCTCCTCTGTCTCCTCCACACTAAACAACCCCAGTTCCCTCAAGAAGTTTGTAGTACTCACTAACTCAGAACTTTGACACAGTCCTGCCCTCCTTCACATTCTGAGGCATGAAGGCATTGAAGCATCAATGCAGTTTTCCCATATTTATGGTGATTTTCACTTTTAGTCTGTGTGTATGCACCAGTGCTCTAGCTTATAGATGCATCCATGCTTTGACACTGTGACTGAGACTCAAATCAAAAATTTCCACTGAGGCTTGAGGAGAAAAATCATAGAATGATGTCTGGGCTCAGGGAGCTGCAGAGCTCCTCCAGCCCAACCCCTGCTGAGAGCAGGGCCATCTCAGCTAGAGCAGGGTGCTCAGAGCCTCCTCAAGCCCACCTGGGATGGCTCCAGGGATGGGGCCTCCACCACCTCCCTGGGCACCCTGGACCAGTGCCCACCTCTCTGGTGGCAAAGAACTGTCAGAAAGGAGCTCATGCAAAGCCACATCCCCTGGGAATCCTGCTGGCACAGTGTGGAAGTAGATGTTCTGCACTTGGACATCCTTATTTGGCAAGGCTGCAGTGACTAGACATTCTTTTAAGAAACACAGAATCGTTTTAAGTGAGAATTTTATTTACTGTCTAGCACAAAGAAATCTAATAGAGATGATAGCTTAGCCTTCCTACAAAACACAGATTTCATTCCTTTGAGAGGAACATGCCCACAGTTGGCTGCATGGAATCTGCTTGAAGCAAAACTTCAAAATACCCATTGATACCAGACAATGCAAATTCTCTTATTTAGCTAAAGCATTTTTTAAGTGAAGGAAATAGCAAAAAAAGCACAAACTGTACTCAATGACATGTATTTAATCTGTAAATCTTCTCAGTAGCTTTAAAAAGCAGTTAAGCTGTTAAGAAAAACAATTACCTCGGGGATCTTATCTGGAGGTTTTAGCTCAAACATTTTCAAGGAGTCTAAAGTTCAATTCTGAGTTCAAGTCTGTGTAGATATGATGCCTCTTTGCTTTAAAAAGTGGAGCAAGCTAAACATCTTATCTTGGCTCACTGGTGCATGTGTTAGCCACAGGAAAAAAAAAATACTGGTTTCTGGTGGATAAAACAGTTATTTAATGAGTAATTTATAACGTTGTTATTGTTATTAGAACTGAGGAACAACTGTGACTCTTACATGTGTCTATCCCTATCAGTTCTTGAACATTTCCTTTGAATTTCTAATTCTTTTTCCCTCACACTGTGATTATATTAAAGCCATATGCCTTAGAAGTCGTGACATAAAGGAAAGGCATCTGTAATTTCACCATAACCCAAGCAGAAAGTGCAGTAGAAATAAAATACATAGAAAAAGCAATTGTAATTGCTATTTCTCCTGCCTCCATTTCCACTGACGTAGCAGATCAATTGTTCTTTTTAATATTGAATGCATGCATACTTATGGAATTAATGGCTCCAAGTATTTTAAGATTGCTAGAAAATTAACAGTAGGCTCAAAATGTTATTGCTTGTCACTAGAGAGAATAAAAAATTTTGAAGCTGCTGGGTATGTGAATTTCTTTTTAAGCTTTTGTCTGAGAAAACAGTTCTGGAAAAGAATGGGTATGAAAACAATTGAGTTTTGTCAGCTATATTATATATAGATGGTTATGATGCCTTTTCACTTGTGATATTGCCTTAGGACTGATAGTCAACAGTATTTATTCTCTTGATCAGAACTTTACGTCAGAGATGTGTTTAGACAGAGCAGCAGAAGTGCATTTCCTAGAGCAATGATAACAGCTCTGCCTGTCTGTAAGACTCAGACTGGGATGCCTGCATGGAAGATGTTTTGATCTGAGATCAAATATAGAGAGGAGGAAAATGGAAACAGTAATTTTGGGGTTGGTTCAAAACAAGTTTTATCACTAGGATTTTATTTTATTTTTAATTAAAAGGGTGTTTATTTAAATCAATTTCAAAGGAAAAATGGCAATTCAAAAGAGCCATAATACTTGATACAGCTGAGCCTTAAAGTAGCACTGATCACTTAATATACCATTAATGTTTTCAAAATTATCNAGTTCTGGAAAAGAATGGGTATGAAAACAATTGAGTTTTGTCAGCTATATTATATATAGATGGTTATGATGCCTTTTCACTTGTGATATTGCCTTAGGACTGATAGTCAACAGTATTTATTCTCTTGATCAGAACTTTACGTCAGAGATGTGTTTAGACAGAGCAGCAGAAGTGCATTTCCTAGAGCAATGATAACAGCTCTGCCTGTCTGTAAGACTCAGACTGGGATGCCTGCATGGAAGATGTTTTGATCTGAGATCAAATATAGAGAGGAGGAAAATGGAAACAGTAATTTTGGGGTTGGTTCAAAACAAGTTTTATCACTAGGATTTTATTTTATTTTTAATTAAAAGGGAGTTTATTTAAATCAATTTCAAAGGAAAAATGGCAATTCAAAAGAGCCATAATACTTGATACAGCTGAGCCTTAAAGTAGCACTGATCACTTAATATACCATTAATGTTTTCAAAATTATCCAAATGAGATCCCCTCAGTGGTCTCATTTGCAAACAAGCACATGGATAATATGAAACCCCAAGCTTCACTTTTTTTCTTTTACCATATAAAGTATCAGTAGTTTGAAAAAAAAAATAAGATGTTTTCTGGTAGCAAAAATGAATGTAAGGTGGAAGATGAAACTGGCTTGTATAGTCCCTGTTCTTCAGCATTTGAACCAGATGTGCCCTACATTTGCTAAGGCAAATTTGTTAAATTACTAGGTACTTCAATAGTGAATAAACAACAGGTAACTAGTCTCCTTTATGAAAATTAAGATACACTGTTTATATTTATGGCTTTCACACTAATGTCACCTTTAAACAAAACTTCAGGTATTTCCTGCACACTCTAATTTTTTCTTCTTGCTGTCCTTCTCTTACAGGGATTTTTTGTTGCAGTTTTATATTGTTTTGCTAATGGAGAGGTAAGAGAAAATGCTATGGGAAAGTTTTTAGTTAATCAGTAAAGTATATTCATGAGAGCAGCAAGGATGGACAGTTGTCTAGTTCTTTTTCAAGAGCATGAGTGCATTCTTTTGAGCTGGTATAATTGTGTACAAGGGAACAGCAAGACCTCTCAGAGGTTTGGGATTCAAATGCAAAGTATTTCCACTCAGGACTGCATGGCTATAGCATGGTAGAGATACAGATACCCTGGAGTGTCTGAAATACTAGGAGAGCCACCTAACCCCCACTCCTTAAATCAGCTGGATTCTATTTGATATCTATATTCTTGAATATATATGAAATATACGAATATTTCATATTTCACCAGGCTAAACCCTCTCTTAATTTACCCCTGAAGTCCATGTGAAGCAAACACTTTTTACTTTATTTTTATTTATTTTTTTTACTTAAATTTACTTTAGACAGCACCATGTTGAAAAAAATGCTTTCATGCATGTATACTGCTCAGGACATCCCTGAATTAAGCTTATCAATAGAGTTCTTGTACTGGAGGCCCAAATAAGATGCAATATTTATGGGTCTAACAGTTACTGAGTAAATGAGAAAAATCACTTTTCCTGATCTCCTGGCTCTGCTGCTGCCCATACAACTCAGTGCCTTCATCACCATCACAGCAGCATGATGCCTTTGCCTTACCACACTGACAAGATACCTCAGGAGATGCTGTGAAGGCTGTGGGATTAATCTCTTATAATTTTAATTGTTTTATAAGTTCAATTTCAGTCTGTACTTCCCTTCTATTTGATCTGGGTGCAGATCTCCACTACTTGCAATGTACAGACATCTATCCAGCATCAGTAGTTCTCAGAAGCATGGTACTCACTATACTGACACAGGTAATTGAATTTGGACACTTAAAGGCACTAGTGAGACAAATGAGATGGGTTTTAGACAAAAAGTATAAAGTAAAAGTAAAAAATTAGGCCATAGACTCCTAATATTTAACCAGGAAACCTGGAGCAATTTCAGGACTACCTGAACTGGCATTTGCCTGCAATGCAGGAGCACTTGCCTAACATCAGCACAGAGTTGCCAGCATCTCTCCTCAGCAGTTAGAGTTTGCTCTTTTGGCCTTCAGCCTCCTGGGCCAGCTGAGCTCTCAGGCCAAAGGGCTGGATGTTTCTAGCAGGGTCACATCTCACTCCTCCAAGCTGGCCTGGAGCCTGCTCTCTGCCTGCATCTCTCTTTTGGGTGATGCAGGCAGCAGGACACTAAGTGCTGAGGCTTGAAGGCAGCCTGCCAGATAAAAAAACTTTAGCAAAACAAACCAGCTATCCAAGCATAATGTTCTGGCAAAGCTACATGGTCCTTATTTCCACAGCCTTTGGGCTTCCCTCCTCCTCACTTCATCAAGCTTTAAACATGCAAGTCCCTTGAGCTCACACACCCAGGCATTAGGTTCACAGTGTATCAGAGATTCAGGGTCTGGGAAAAGCTTTCCTAAGTGAGAGCCAAGAGGGTGGATGGACTCTTAAAACTGCCTTAACCCTACAGGGACCTCAGCAGGTGTGAGGTGCACCCCAAAGGGGCAGGGAGCTCGGCAGTTCCACAATCCCTCTATTTTACAGTGGTGTAGTGGCCCTACAAGGGTTTAGTGGTTTCTAGTTGGGTTAGCAGGGTGGTCAGCAGCACCTGTGGGTTTTTTCTGTCCCCAGGTGAAAGCAGAGCTCAGGAAGCAGTGGGCCCGTTTCCTGCTGGCAGACCCCTTTGGCTGCAGACTCTGGTTTCTTGGGGAGAACATCAAGTACCTCAGGAGATGTTCACAGAGACAAAAGACCCCCCAGCTCCTCGGCAAACACCAAACGTGCCTGGAGGCAAAGGAGCCCCGGGGCTTGCAGCTCCAGCAGCTGCTAGTGAAGCAGAGGGCAGCCCTCAGCCCAGAGCCAGCTTCTCTCCCAGGTCAGCCCCAGCCAAGCCTGTCTGACAGCAGTGAGGAGGATATCACCAACGGGGAGACCACTGAGGAGGTCTTTGAAGAAAGTGAGATTTAAAAAGCTGTCTGGGAGGGCAGCACCTTGAAAGATCTTCCCTCACCTGCAGACTGTACAGACCTCAGATGTGCAAGGAGGATGGAATTCACATCCCAACTGCCCCAGCTTTCTCCATCCAAGGAACGTGCTCATCTGGATGTTGCTACCCTGTGTGGGGGGTAGAAAGTGTTTGTAGGATAAAAAACTTTGAGCTGACCAGTCTGGGATAGAGCTGATGGTGAGCAAGGTGCACAGGGGAGCTGGATGTGCTCTGGAAAGGAGCAGACTCTGGACACATATTGTGTCCCAGCAGTTAAATCCATCTTTGACTGCCATTCCATGCAGAGAAGTTCTTTGTTTTTCTCTTTTCATAAAGAAAGAGATGAGTGTAGAAAGAAGACTCTCATCTCTGCAGACTGCAATAATCTTCCTTTTCAAAATAAACCAGACATTTTGTTCAAGTAAACCAAAAAAATTTATTAAAAAAAAAAAAAACCAAACTAAAAAAAAATAAAAAAATAAAAAAGAGAAAAAATAAGAGAAAAAAAAAGAGAAAAAGAAAAAAGAAAAATTAAGTAGAAAAAAAAGAACAAAAAAGAAAGAAAAAGAAAAACTTTTGTTTCTACTTCTGAGCATCTTCAATTAAAGTTTAGTGCTGGGAATGTCATTATGAAATGAAAGAGCAAAATGTTTTATTCTGAAAATGCCTCAAAGAAATGTTTTCCTACCGTTTTTCTTTGCTCATCTTTATTTCCACTATTTGTTTTGACACAAGTGCCACGGTTTGATGCATCTGTATATGCTTCTACCTTCCATCCCAGGGTATCTGAAATGGCTAAAGCCATTGGACTGTGACAGCACCAAAAGAAGACTCCTTCTCTAGCTTTTAACAACAATTAGGATGAATTTTCATTCCATATTGCTGAAAAGGGCGATTTTGGGATATATATTGTCTATATATACAAGGTGTTGTTTGAGCAGGCTAAGTTTATGCAGCTTCTATAACTTACCAATGCATAAGAAGCTTATTTATCAGTCTTCAAATGTTTAGACATGTCAACTTTACCAGTTATAATAAACTGTTTTCTTGTAAAGAACAGATAAACTAACATTAGGTCAAGAACATATTTGAGCTATCACATTTCTGGTACTTTTAAAAGTTTGTGGTTTTTTTACAGCTCTGCCAGTGTTAAGATCTTAACCTATTTAATCAATACAAGTTTGTATAGTTCAGTAAAATATGAATAAAATGTAAATACTAGATCCATTAAAAATATATCTGCATGTATATATGTATTTCTCAGGTGCTAAAAATGTGAAAGTTGTAACATTTTACTATATCTCAGTAAAATAATATGCTTTTTAATTGCAATTAAATGTATTTCAAATGGTCAGGAAAACAGCTTTCTGTGCTCTCAACAGCATTCCCTGCTAGGTGCATTTCCCCCTATTAGCTGTATGGTCTTTGTGACTTTTTCAGTTTATAGAAATCAACTTTTTTAATATAAGCAGACCCAGATAAAAACCATCATCATGTGGATTCCTTCACAAAACATGTTTGGAAATAGATTAATTTGCCTCAGAAAAAATTTCACATTATTTATGATGTCACTAAAGTGCAGAAGTTATTAAATGCGGGTGCCACACACACGATGGATCTTTACAGAAATACTCCAAGCTGCTCAATTCTAAATAAAATATTAAGTAGCTGGGGCAGCAGCAGACTCAACAATTCAAATGTTAGTGGAGTCAGTGAAGATGCCCCTAAAGAGCCAGTAAAAATTGCTGCCTCTCCCCCTAGGCAAGGTCTGCTGCTGGGTGTCCTGCTGCTGTTTGCCTTGCCCCCCTTGTGGAGTTGCAGGGATGCAGGAGGGGCACTGCAGCCAGAACTGGTCAGAAACCCTGTGGCAGGTCCCTGGGATGGGAGGCAGAGGCCAGACCACTTGCCATGGCTCCTGGAACTGCTGCACAGACAGAAATGGTTGGGAGGAAGGAGAAGAAACGTGACCTTGCTCTGATGAAACAAAAGGTGGAGGAGACAAATTGACCCAAATTGGTACTTGCTTGCAAATGATATTTTGTGTGATTTACTTCTCTAATGTCAGCCCAGGGTTTATCTTGTATAGAAACCAGGATTTTTTGTCTTTATTAACCACTCACCTTTACTCTCCAGATTCCCAGTGCCTTTGCCTCAGGAGAAAGGCTGGTGTGGGCTAAAGATTTCTTCCCTCTCCATCAGAGCCCATCCTCCCAGGGTCCTTGTAAGTCTGGGCTCTGCTGAGTTCATCCATTCAATAAGACAAGGTGGGATATTCACTCTCAGGACATCAGAGACAACCTGCCTCCCACAGCTGGAAATTGGCTTTGCCAAAGGTTTTGCTTTCCATCAAAACTTGTATGACAAAAAAAATAATGGAGGGGTTCAATAGAGGTTTCCCATTAGATGTAGTGTGATAAGTGGTCTGATTTGTAGGAATAAGATGTACACAGTCCTAGCAATCTGCTGTGAAACATGCCATCAGTTTTTATGGTTTATTACACATCAAGCACAACCTTCCAGACACAATGGCTCCTTCTATGGCCAGAGATGTCAAATCTATCCTAATTATTCATGTGTACTTGCATTCTTTGCTTAAATATATTGCTTCTACATGCCAGGTTCTGTGGCTCCAAGGCTCAGCTAGTAAAGCACAAACACTCCAGCCTAGGAGTTGTCTGTCAGTTATGCTTTGGAATCAATAGTGCTCGATTCTGGATTTTAAAATAAGGAATAAATCCAGTAGATGAAGAGAGATGTGCCAGTTCTGCCATGTGCTCACTTCCCAAGGCACAAAACAGAAGGCAAAGAGTCACACGTGTGCCACCTCAATGAATGAAAAACACAATTTTGGGAAGGCTGGGTGTTTTGTTCCAGTGCAAACATCAATTAATATAGAAAGCTTATATATATATATAAGCTTATATATATATTAAAAAATTTATATTATATATTGTGGCCCTTCTGTTTTTTGGAGCACAAGAGGTTGAGGGGAAACACAAGGAAAAACTTGTTCCCAGTGTGGGTGGCAGAGCCTGGAAGGGGCTGCCCAGGGAGGTTGTGGAGTCTCCTGCTCTGGAGACATTCCAGACCCCCCTGGATCTGTTCCTGGGTGACTTGGTCTAGGTGCCCCTGCTCTGGCAGGGACTAGATGATCTTCTAGGTCCCTTCCAACCCCTAACATTCTATGATTCTGTAAAATATTATTACCATTAATTATTATTCCTAAATTATTATTATTAATTATTATTCCTGTATCATTATTAATTATTGTTATTATTATTATCAAAATACAGTCATTTTCCCTCTAAGATGTTAAGAGTGGTGATGGAAGGAAATCTATCTTAGCTCCTGACCAAGCTGTGATCTAGTAATGGTGTCCCTACATCTCCAGACTCAAGCACAGGGAATGGCAAAGGAAATCCTGTGCCTCTGGGACTATTTGGATGTCCCTGTGTATATTGGATTATTATTTGGTCAGGCTAGAAGGTTGTTAGGTGGGCTACAGGCACACCTCAATGTGTAGGAACTGTCTCTATGGGACACAACTTCTTCCATTCACAGCTTCTTCCTTTCATTTTCTTCAGGAATTTTCTTATTTCCCCTCCATCATTTTAAGCCACCATTAAGAGAAAACCTGAGATCTGTAAATTTTTTCCTGATATCAGTATTTTTTTTAACCAATATTTTTTTATGTTTAAATAAACCACACTTAAAATAAACCAAAAATAAACCAATATTTTACTAACACCACCTTTTTAATCTTTCTTATCAACCACAATTCTGTTTTCTTTATTATTTCTTTTAAGCCTGTGGTTCCAAAACTCACAAACTATCTGCTGGGCTAAATGCCATGTTGTCTTTAGGTGTCTTTGCAGTCATTCCTGGAGCCACACAGAACTCCAAGGGGAAGCAGCTGCTTGTAAACCATGTCATTGCAATTAGCTCCAGGAAATGAAATTGGAGCAGCCACATAAACAGACCTCAGAAACCAAAAGGCTCAAGGTTCCTTGTGTATCATGTTAATCACATTGTAATGATTATTTTCTCCCATCACAGCCAAATTCTCGTTGCTGTTTGATGCTCAACTTGTTTCTTTGCCTCCCTTGGAATCAGCTCTGGTTTTAAGCCCATCAGGGCTGATTTTAACCCTTTCCCAGAGTCTCCCTTTTCCATGCATGTGGCCAAGTCCCTCTGGACTAACTGAAGGTCCCATCTACCCACCATGCCATGTGTATACTAAAATATATATATGTATACATGTGTATACTAAAATCTGGTTTGATTTTAGCATATTCCACATGGGTCCTTTCCTTTCACAGTTTCCCTGCCTGGAGGTTCATGTGATTGCCAGCAAAATGGCAGGGAAATGGGGCCTGATGGAATGGGAAGGGCTCACTCCACATGATGTGTGGACATCACAGGGGTCACAGCAACACCACAGACATCACAGGGGTCACACCAGCAGCAGGGATGATGGGGAGCTCACCAAGTGCTCCTGGATTCCTCTCCATGTGTGGTTACCAGCTCAGGCACATAGCAGAGGGATGTTGGGATCAGAACTGCTCACCCTGAATTGATTGGGACAGGAAGGAAGGAACACAATAGCATGCAAGGTTTTGGGTTGACTACAGAAGGCAAGTAGCTGTCTCTTCACATGCAAGAACTAAGACAACAAGTGAACTGGAGAGCTGCAGATTAGTAGGAAGCTAAGAAGTAGGAGATGTTTCCTATCTGATATCACTGCACTGGCTGTTTCCTACATGATGTTATCTGAAGTTTTTACGTGTTCAAGAATCAGCTCATGGAAGAAAAAGAAAATATACATCAAGTGCTGCTTAAATACAACACAGCCAACGTTGGATGAGAGAGTCCCTGAGCTGGGATCACTGGGGCTCAAATCTAAGGACTAATTTGTATTAAATTACAAAGATTTCCTTTCCCACCCTTCCCTAAGAAACTGGCACTTACTGGTCACTCTTCATGCCAAGACACTGGACTGTGTTGGCCTAAACCTCCATCTATACTTCTCATAGACTGGAGATGTAAGGAATTAAACTGTTTCACCAGTTTGAGAAAAATCATAAAGCAACAAGGGACAAAAGGGCATTTCACCATGTCTTTCAGCTACATGTGCAAGCACAGCAAGCAGGCAGTTAATGACACTCTTTAAGCACACAACTGGAACACATTTGGAGGCATTTTCATCATAATCTGAGGCAACTGTAAAGATTGCTGAGAATTGTGAGCATTGCTATAAGGTTGTCCTGACCTGACTCCCCTGTTTCCACATTAAACACAGAACTGCCCAGCAGTCTTTTAAATAGACCCATCAAAAAGTGAACAGGTAGGGAGAAAATCCTGAAGCCTGTACCTGTGAGCAGAGAGATTGTCACCATGCTGGAGGAGTCAGCTTCAAAGACATCCAGGCAGCTGAAATAAAAAGATAGCCCTAGTCTCTGAGTAAACAAGCAAGACGCATTACAGTCTTAAAGCATTTGCTAAGTCTCCAGAAAAAAAAATAAATCATAGTTCTGTAAATAAAAGGTCATGACTTATGCTGTAGCTCCAGGAGACTGTTTAGTTTTCTACTTTATAGAAGTGGAAGTCAAAATGAAATCAGAGCTAGATGTTCTCAACTTTCTGTGACTTGTGAAAAAACCAGTCCAAACAGAGCCTGCAGCACTAATCAGTGAGCCTCCACTGTTTGTCCCTACAATAAATGCACTAATGCATGTTTGTAATTTATTTTTTTCATTTGTATAAGGACCAGGACAGTAATTTATACAAGCAAGATTCTCTGAGTAAGAAATATCACATTAGTATTTCTGTTTGAGTCAAGATAGAAGATCCTAACTCCTGAGATGTGTGTGAGCTTAGTTCAGTGGAAGGTTTAATGCCAGCAGCATTCCTTAATTAAATCCTTCAGTGTTTAATTAATTAATAGCTGTTGGCACCTGTGCAGCCAGCCAGGAAGGATTAGAACTAAGTAAAATCAGTTGTTTCCATGTGGTACATAGTGTTGCTTTTAAGGCTTCATGAAGGACACGGGAGACAATAACCTGTGGGGGGTTTGAAACACTTTCAGCACATTCAGCTTGGTGAGTTTAACTTTCTTGGGCTCACTTTTGCTAAGTGGTTCTCAGTCCACCTGAGCCACGTGAAGCAGGATTGTCCCAGTGGCCAACATGAATGCAGACAGGTCCAATCAGTTTGTGTCAGGCCCCTAAGTGCCCCAGCAGAACTTCAGTGAGCCCCTTGGCCTGACCTGGGGCTTCACCCACATTCAAGGTTCCAGAAGCATCATTTAAGTTGAGGCCTGACCTATGTTGTAAGTGCCCAAGCCAAGCTGTAGGTGCAGCTGTCTCCAGCTTGGCTGGTCCTCAGAACCTTGTTGTGGCCTTTTCTCTTAGTCTTAGATCTGCCTCACCCCCTATTGCTTCTGAAAAAGATTCCTTGGATGAACCTGGTTCATCCCCTCACCTTGTCTTAGGATACCAATGCACCCCCATGTGCTAACCCTGCCTCTTGCTGATTCCTGACAACATTGCTCAGCACATTTTCCATCAGGAACCAGGACTGTATGTGTTGGTTGTATGTGAAACATAGGAAAATACAAGAAGCAGCTCCACTGGGGTGGCATCAGGGGGAAGAAGAGTTCAGCAGAGGATGAGGTGGCCCCTTTTGTAACCTGACACCCTGCCATTTACCTGGCAGGGGGAGATGCTGGGTGTGTTGGTGCTTCCAAGACTGTAGCTCCCTGGGGTATGAATGCTCAGCACCACTTTTTTTATAGCTGCAAGTTACACCCTATTCCCTGAGCGAGGCATCTCGTGCTGCACCACCACTGCTCTGCTCTAGAAGAAGCCTTGAAGTGAAAGGCTTTTCCCTGGAATCCCATCAGAGGTCTTGGACTAGGGGGAAGCAGCAGAGCTTGGCACAAGCTATGTAATGTGGCTACAGACATGGTGTTGTGCTCTGCTGACCATCCATCAGGGTCAAAGCAAAGATGCAGTTAGCAGCATGTCACACTGCACATCACAGGACATGGAGTCAGCTCTTTCCTTGTGCTGTTCCAAACTGGGATACACTGGGCACACTGACAGCAAGAATGAGCCAATTATGCCCATAAAGTCAGCAGTTGAAAAGCAGGTAATTTCCCTTTGTGCACAAGTGATGTATTTCCACTCTGCTGGCTCTGTCTGTCCATCCCCAGTCCTGGTAACACACCCTACCCTTTTCCACTGACACAGCTCTGGTTTCCCACAGACATCCCAGTCTGAAGCCCTGGAAGGCAAAAAGGAAGGCACACTGACATCTAGTGTGAAGGATTGAACCCTGCATCCAAAACCAGCATCAGGAGGTGCATGGCTTTGAACTCCTGGAGGGAGAAAGGGCACTGGCAACTAATCCTGGGGTTTCTTCTCAGGCTGCAAATAGCTTAAAAATAAAAATATGTGGAAAAGTTACAGCTGGCATAACATAATTTCCTTTATTTTAAAAATAAACACCTAGACACATTTTAAGTGGCTCCAGGGAGACCTTCTGGTGGCTCCCAGGATCTGCAGGGGCTCCAGGAAAGCTGGGGAGGGACGTTTGAGGCTGTGGGGCAGTGCCAGGACTGGAGGGCATGGATCCAAACTAGAGCTGGGTGGATTCAGCTCAGCCATGAGGAAGAATTTCCTGCTCTAGTGGGAGGTGTCTCTGCCATGGCAGGGGGTGGAACTGGATCAGCTTTAAGGTCCCTTCCAACCCTGCCCATTCCATGATTCTACACTGTGTTTGGGAGAACTTGTAGATTAATTTTCAGTGATGTTTTTAGCAGTTATTTTTACTTATCTAAACCAAATCAGCATGGATCAGGTATAAATGCATGGACTCCTAACACACCTGCTAATCCCCCTCATGGAGAAGCAGAAGAGTGCAGGAGCTTGCTAAGGCAAAACCAGAGCTAGGAGGATGTTTGATATATTCTTAAAATTCACTTTTTTTTTTGCTCCTTGATATTGTCTCCAGTAGTGGAAATCCCCAGACAGACAGGGAGGAGTGAGCTGACAGTCACATTCCTGCTCCTCCTTCCCCCAAACTCCTGCCACAGTCCACACAGCTGCTGGACTTTGCCACCAGAGGATGAATCTCAATGTTTGGAGGACAATATTTTTTCCCCAGCAGTCTAAATGTGCTTTAGTTCTGCAAACTTCTGACATTCTCAGCATAAGAATCTGCAGTCTGAGAGGGATCACCATCTTTTGCTCTTTTTTTCCCCCCTTTTTTTTGTTCATTTGCCAAACACATGACTGATAAAAGGGTTTTTCTATCAAATAGGAAACAATTAAATGTTCCTTGAACCCTGTTAACTTTCACTGCCCTGCTCAGTACTGGGCTTTTATCAGAATAAAGAGTGTGAAGGACTGGAAGTCACTGTGTTCAAAGGAGTAATTAATTACTGGGCACTGCACTAAAAGACATTCTCCAGAGTCCAGACCTGTAAGAGCAACTAAAGCAGGTTACTGTGGAGGAGCATCATGGGGCTCCCAAGACTTCCCTTGCTTGGAGCTATGGGACAGTATGAACATGAACATTCTGATATTTCTTAGCAGATTTAGGGTATTTTTGGCAAGGTGCAGACTCTGCTGTGAAAAACAAGCTTCCACCTGGGACTATTTCAGTCTTACCTTTCTTCCCCTCCTCTGGTATGAGGTGGGAATTCCTCTGCAACTACTTGTCGCATCAGTGGGCAAACATCACAGGTCTGCAGGACGTCATTGTGCAGGTTGTTGCATAAACTACATTTTTACACGAGTTCAAAACCAGATACATTCTCAGAAGCAAGTCCCACTGGTGTGTCTGAGGCATGTGGATAATGCCATGAACTCCAAAGTCCCCCACTGCTGGGAGTTCAGAACTGTAAACCTGCTTTCTCTGAGCTCTGCTCCTAGAGCAGTGCCCCGGGCTGGCCACTTTGGAAGGCAGCTGTTGTATCAGGATCTTGGCAAGGCTGGTTTTGGCTTTGTCAGAAAACCTGCCAGCATGCACAGTATTTACCCAAATACTCAAAAGCAGAACAAATTATTAACAGGGATATTTTACAACAGTGTTTTCTCTTTGACTGTGCTTCAAGATGCACATGGAGCTTGCAGGTACAGCACTGACTGCATGGATAAGATCATGGATAGATCATCAAAAGATGATTACAGACCTTTTACAGCATGCCCATACCCCAGCAGCTGCTTTCAGACTGACCACAGACCCCTTGTCTGCTTGCTTAAGAAACAAACCCACAACTACAGGTGTTTCTTCAACTGATTTCCTAATAAAATCAACATTTTAGGGACTGTACTCAGCTGAATATCATGTAAATACCTGCAGAGTATAAATGCAAGTAGATGACACCCCTGTGATGTGATTGCAAGTTCAAGCTGCCATTAAAACAACATCAACCAAGTGCATCTATCCCCCTGTGCATCTAGCACAGCAAGTGGTGGTGGTGATACTGCAACCCAACGTGGGCCTTTGGTGAAGAAAAACAACTGGGTAAAGAGCAATTCCATGCTCAATGTGTTTCTGTACACTTTATT
Organism: Ceyx cyanopectus; assembly: GCA_013401355.1. Taxonomy (NCBI): domain Eukaryota; kingdom Metazoa; phylum Chordata; class Aves; order Coraciiformes; family Alcedinidae; genus Ceyx; species Ceyx cyanopectus. Next base: position 30,274 of record VYZU01020337.1, on the reverse strand, counting down.
TTACAGAAGATGAGATGAGCACTGAGGTGCATATAAACTTACAGAACAAGATAGGAAAATACAGTTGAACCATATGAAATTGGTTTACAGTAAAGACAGAAAAAGGATGTCTAGGAGATGCCTTCAACACTGAAGGACGAGATCCACAGCTGACACAAAGAAGCTTCCACCAAACTCTGCCAGTGTACCCAAGCTGAAGATCTGCCCCTTAAACCTTCTCTGCATTCAACTTCTTGAGTTCAGTAAGTGATTCCTTCATGTATCCTCAGAGAACAAAACCCAACCTGTCATTTGCAGAATGATCCCATGTTTAGTTGTCTTGATACGTCAACTACTGAAGGGCTCTATTCAGTCAAAATGTAGCTCAAGTTACAAAATTTTGGTGAAACATCTTGAAAAATCAGTCATTAGTACTGGTAAAAGACAACTTTCCTAGAAATTTAGAAAGATTTAGCAAAAGTTACACAAAAAGGACCAAATAAGCAACTTTTCTTTCAGTAGAAAACTCTGGTTTAGTGGATGACTGGTGATCTTGGCCTGCCTTTCACTCCCTGCTTTGGCAACCTGATCAGTGGCTTTTCACCCTGCCTTGTCTGCCAAAAGCAAGGAAACCAGCTAAAGAGAAGAAAATATTTGGCCAGTACCTGCTGTTCTCACAATGCATAGAGGTTGCTGTCCCCAGTGACTGGATTTGAGCTGCTGGATGCCCAAAGTCCTTTGGCTATTCTGAGTGCCTTAGGCAGCACATCAGGAACTCCCAAGGACAAGGGATTTCAGGTCAAGCATTCCCAAATCCAAATGACTAAGATTGTCATTATGATGCAGATGGGAGATCCTCAAAATCACTGCTCAGCTTTAAACTTCCAGTACCAGAAAATTTCTACTCAGCAACCACCTTCAAGTGTCATTTTAATTATTTATTTTTTTTTCCATAAACAAAGGCCTCCTTAGGCCCCAAATACCACTTAACTATTTTTTTAAATGAGGAATTCCCTGCTGAGATCCATAGACTGAAGAATGTGTGGAAAGAGAAGGTTAGCAATGCTCCTTCAATGCAGCTGCTTTTAAATCCAACATTTTCTACTCCCATGTTCAGCACTGAGAATTTAGGATGAGAGTGAATGATCAGGGAGACAGAGGCAGGTCTGTGGGAGATGTGGACCCCCTAAAATAGTGCAAGGAAAGTTGAGAATCCTGTGCAGATCTGTGCACACTGGCTGCTCCTGAGTTTGGGCAGTTTGGAGGGTGAATCTGTATTTTCCATGCTTGTAGCAGATACAATTTCAAGAGGCACTTCAAGGGGAACTACTAGCAGAATTTTAGTAGGGTTGTGATAATAATTACTCAGTAACTTGTTAAAGCAGTAGCTTTGAAAGACTCCAAAACTACTCAAAATTAAAGTTTTGTCCATTCAGAACCTGAATACAGCAGCTGAAAAGCTTTTTTTTCTGCCTATCCACTGAGTCTGTCTCTTACATCATACCTGAAATAGTTCAACTGAATGTACATGTGGGAATTAAATCTGAATGTTTCCATTTTGTTGTTTGGTTGTTTTTTTTTTTTCTGTAATTATTATGTGCTTAACCTATTTTTTTATTGGTTTAGGAAAGGTTTTATTCATGTGCAAATCTCAGAATCAGATGCATCATTAGGCACAAAAGTTTCTGCCTGAAGGAATGCATGGGATTAAAATTTAAGTCAAATTGTGCTTTGTGTTGGTCCCTTCAAAAAAAGAAAAAATAAACTGCAACTAGCACAAAAAAAAAAANCAAAAAAAAAAAAAAAAAAAAAAAAAAAGGAATCATTGCACTTCAAAACCCAGTATCTGGTAAGAAAAATCCAAAATAAAAATGAAAAGAAACCCTCAGAAAATATCCCAAAGCCTGAAGTTTGATCAGCACATTAAAGCAACAGAGCCATTCTATGAAAATTCAACACTCAAGAACCTGCAAACTGGTGTAGCTGAGAGATGGGGAGCTGGCTGCAGGGAGAAAGAGCAGGAAAAATGAGGTTCACCTTCATGTGAGGAAGATGAACCATAAGACAAAGCAATGGATGTCATTCAGTGTTTCTCAGGAACAGACAAGGATTTGCTGATGGGACAGACTCCCCATTATACATCAGCAAGACTGGGCATTGCAAGCTCCTGGAAAATACCTGTGTGCCAGGCCTGACCTGGTCCAAGCTCCTGGAAAATACCTGTGTGCCAGGCCTGCCACATCCCTGGCTGACTGACAGCCAGTGCAGTGCAAGGCTGCAGGACATCTCAGAGCTGCCCAGTGCTCAAAATCATTCTGGAGTGTTGCCATGTACCAGTCTCCCAGTGCCACAACCAGGTGCTAACTGGAGAGACTTGGAAGGAGCACCAGGTCCAAGTTTCATCCCTCATTTTCATGGGCTATGCAGAATTGGGAGGGTGATGAGGCAGTTTGCCAAATGGCAATGTAAGGATAAGCAGGATTCCCTTCAGGACAGCAGAGTGTTGTCTCTAGGAGCAGACCCAGCAGGCTGCACTAGCATGAGGAGAACATCAGTTCGTATCAAATAGCAAATACATTTTCAATTCAGAAGGAAAAAGTAAAATTGATTACACCAAAAAGTCATATTCTGATTCCAAGAGGGACCTTCAAGGTGCTGGTCTGGATTTCTTAAGGTGCTTGATAGAGAAGGACCCACCTGGGTATGCAGTGCTCTTTTTCTCCCTGTGTGTGACTGAAAAGATGGGCAGAGGTACTTGAGTTTTGGGTTTGGGATTTTGCAGCTGGTCAGAAGGAGGCTGTAGATGCTGCACACCTTCCACAGCCTGGGAACTGCACACAGAGCAGCAAGGTGTAACTGTTGGAGGTTCTTAATATTTACCTTACATGTGTACTCAACAACTAAGGAAAAAAAGATGCTTGTGCATTTCTATTTGTTAGCCTGATTTTCAAAGTCTCTTATTATCACCTCCAGGCTCCCCGTTGTGTTCCAAGAATTCTTTCAGTTCCCAGCCCTCCCAAAGAGCAGGGGAAGAGAGCACATTTCTACACAGAACTTTTCAATAATGACATTAAAAACAGGGACAAAAGAGGTTCTGGGAGGTGCTAAGAAATGCTGACTGCTGCTGAGCATGTGAAAGATTCCTGGGGATGCTTTAACAGAAAATTCCTGTCAGGAAGAAAAAAACCAAGAGGTGATGTGAGTGCAGCTCAGTGTCACAAGACAGCTACACACTCTGACATTACAACAGGGGCTGTCAGTTAGGACAAGAAGCAACTAATTCTGCAACACAGAAGTGTGCAGAGGTATGTGGGGTAAAGAGGACCAGGGCACACATTTGCATGCTGCCTGTTGTGCCCAAAAAGAACTATTTCAGTGCTTGCTGCAACTGTGCAACACAAGGGTCAGCACAGCTACCCCCCAGCAGCTCACAGAGTGCTGCAGAGAAACACTGACTTTCACTGCTGGTATGATACTTTAATATTTAGAAAAAAAAAAAAAAAAAAAAAAAAGAAGTTAAAGCTATCTCTAAAGATCCCAGTGTTAGATAATGAGATAACATTCCTGTGAGGGGAAAACTGAAGTATTTCATATATATATATATGTATATATAACTGAAGTATTTCATATATATTTCACATATATATGTGTTCAACACATGGAAGTGATGAACAAATGTGAGTTACAGAAGTGAGTGAATCTGGAGCAGGCTGAAAATCAGAATTAGGCTTTTATGGATGTTATTCTATGAAAGCAACTGGAATCTTGACAGTGGGAGAAGAGTGTACTTGGCCCATGGGATGAAGGACTCATGGCTTTCAGTTCCTTAACTCCAACAGGAATCCAAGCAACTGGATGCAGCAAGAGTTCTATTTGGAAATAATCTGAAATGCCTTAGAGAAAAACATCCAACTCAGACTCTCTGTTGAGTAAACTGGCCAGAGGATGGCTCTGGAGACACAGGCAGCTGGGTATGGATGATGAATAAGGTATGATATGGTATGGTGTAGTGTGGTTTGGCAGCAGAGGGTACAGCACCTCACCAGCTCTAGCACTGGAGTTGGGATATGCAACAGACTAAAAGCTGCAGGAATTACCAAAGCCCATGAGTTCACTCAAGGGGTAAAAGGCTCTGGTTGAAGCAGAGATCACCAGAAGCTTGAGAGCACAAATATGAGGCCAAGGTGTGAAGAGCAGCACCAGACAGAGCTCCACAGGAGCAGCAGGACTGACACAGAGGTGGTTTAAACAAAGACCCAGGCAAGCAGAGCTACCAGGGGAGATCCAGAGGCAAATTCCGGCTAACTGCACCTCTTCAGGTGAAATGAAAGCAACCAGCACTAATAGAAAACTCCCCTTCTGCTCTGTGACCACCTTCTGCAAGAAAGCATGAGGAGGAGCTTCTTTGCTGGGAGGTGGCAGAGCCTGGCAGGGGCTCCCCAGAGAGGTTGTGGAGTCTTCTGCTCTGGAGAGTTTCCAGCCCCCCTGGCTGTTCCTGTGCCCTGTGCTGGAGCAGATTCTATTCCATGGGCTGCTCTGGCAGGGGGTTGCACTTTGAGATCTCCAGGGTCCCTTCCACCCCCTGACAGCCTGGGATCCTGTTACAAAAGGTTTATGTTGCTCCAGAGAAGAAGCTGTTCAGAATGAGAGAAAAAAAAAAAAAAGGGTTCAGTGGCATTTTTAAAACTCAGTGCAAAGTGAAACTCCTGAAGTTCCCAGAATGGTGGGGATTGGAAGGATCCTCTGGGTTTCAGCTAGTCCAGCCCTCCCACTAAAGCAGGTTCACCTAGAGCAGGTTACATTGGATATCATCCAGGAGTGTTTTGTTAAAGTCTCCAGAGAAGGAGACTCCACAACTTCTCTGGGTGGCCTTGTCATGGACAAATATGAGGGCAGTGCCCACAGTGCTCTTCAAACCTGCCACCACCTTCTCTGAAGATGCTGTCCCTTCAGAAACACAGGAGCTCCAGCACTCCCTGACTGACCAGGATCAATCAGCCACAGAAGTGAATCAACCAGGTAACACTAATCCCACTATCTGCAGTGTCATATCACAAGGAAATACCAACTTTTTCCAAGAAATTAGCTAGAAACTGTCTACAAGCAGCAGCAACTTCCCTGACTCTTCTGCCAGTTACAAATGAAAGTGTTCTTGGAGAGGAAGCATCTCACCAATTGCAGAGCAGCCCTGTGCAAGAGTGGCTGGGCCTGGTAAGGAACAGCAGATTATCTCACAGCTCACTTCAGATTATCCAAGTGGAAAAAAAGAAACAGCCTCCATCAAGAGAATTATTGTTCTGTGCAGCTCACAGACTCCTGCAGCATTTCAAATGGAACAAAAACTGGAAGTAGCAAAACTTCTTGAAAGTAAAACAAAAGAGGGAAAAAAAAAAAACCAACTGAGAATTGAGAGTGGCTCAAATACACAGTATAGGAACCAAAATACATTTCAGTCCTCAAAAATCTGTGCTAATGGTCAGTAATGCCAGTGCAAACTAGATAAAATAACAAATATTTTTAAAGAAAGGTAAAATTAAAGTGTAATTGCCAACAGATTATTTCAGTTATTAAGGATAAAGTGCACAACTAGCTTGGTTTTGCAATCAAAACAAGAAGCTGGTGAGATGCTGTCAAGATTGCTCATTTTCCTTTATGATACAGCTAAGAATACAGGGTTTGAGCTGGGATGCAGCTCAAGCACTCCAGTTAGTTCTGGCCACTGAAGGTTTGAAAGCTCACCCTGCACCCGTGGTTTAAAAATAAAACAAAGTGCCTGTCCTCCAAAGTGCATGGTAGAGATACTGGTATGCCAGAAAAAAAGAAAAAGACAGACACTGAATCAATAGGAAGACTGAAAAAAGGAGTCTAGGGAAACATCTGGCCTCTGAGCTCAAGGACAAGGTCTCTTCCAACCTGAATGATTCTGTGAGTATGTGATGCTTTGGCAAATCAGATTTCATTTGGACTGCAATGGTCTCTGCAGGAACTTAGGAGAGACTCACTAACAATGTGCTGGATGCTTCCAACATCAAGAGAAAAAGAGCAGTTGCAAATTCAGAGGTGTACTGGAGGTGTCACACTGGGAACACTGGTCCTGGGCACACAGTGGTCATAGAACTGCACCTGCCAACGTGCAGAGGTTGAGAAAGGTTAATGAAGAAGCAGAGAAGAGGGTTGTTGAGGGATCTTCCAGGCAGAAACAAATCTATAATGGTAAAGAAATGATTGAGAAAAAAAGAAACAATAAGAAAATGCAAGATAATTGAGTCTGAAATAGCAAACCCAGAACTAATCACTGCAGCAGTGTTCAAAATGTGCTTCAGAGAAGACTTCTCTGTGTCTCAGTTGGTATTTGTAACAGAGAGTATTAATTCATGTTCTAATCACAGCACTTTGAGACTGGTGAACAAAAAGAACAATAGAACAAAACAAGGATGCAGTTTTGGTGCTGGGGGAAAAAAAAAGGATTGTAACAATGAGATAGTGGAGCATAATTCTAGGTCAAATGAAACAGAATGGTTTGGGAAATTGGAGATAACAACACAGAAAACACTGAGTAAAGGCCACAGTGGTGAGAATCAAGGTTTCTGCTGGATCTAAAGCAAGAATCTTAAGAATCTTGGCACTGCATGAAATGCTGAAAAATATATGAATGGTAACACTGAAGAAACAATCAGAAATAACAGGAAAATCAGGAACTTTTCAAAACCAGTCTCCAAACTATGTGCCAAGAGCAGCGTTGAATTTTTGGCAGCCTGAAGTAAGGGTAACAAAGGAAAAACCTTAAGACTCTGATAGTGCAGAAGTGCTGGGTACCTACATTTAATGCAATTAGCATCACAGATTGATGGCACCTTTGAAAATCAGGCTCTAAAAGGATAAACTCCACAATTTAGCTGGTCAAACTTGGTAAAACTTAAGATACCTAAAGGCTGTGATATTCACCCGAAGGAACCAACAAAGAAAATGGAAACCTGGATCCCAAATAAAATGCTGGAGGACTGTCTTTAAGGAGACTTTGTGAGAAAACACCTTGCATAAGCAGGAAAGGGTCTGAACATCTCATTTATCCTTGGTATGTGACCTCTTTCTGTCAGTGAGGGCACTCAGACAGCTAATGAGGTAGGTATAGCACAACCAAGTCTTTCCTGATAAATACCAATGGTAACACTTTCAAGCTGATTGGTTGGCCTAAACCAGGAATCATGATGATAATGGATTTATGTATCCCTGAGAGGGAGTATAAAACAGGAAGAGCAGGAGTCTTCTCCATAGATTCTGAGAGATGGGCCATCACTTCACTGCCACGTGGGCAAACATCAGGTGAAAAATATGTATTTGCACTACACTGCTGAGGACTATGTGTGTTTTATAGATGGAGGAGTTAGGAAAGTTAATTGACTTGCCTATGGCCATTAAAGCAGTCAGTGACAGACCTGGGATTCATGATGATTACTTCCTTGTCTCCTGCATCATGCTCAGTTACCTACTAGCTGACCAGAGGCTCACTGCATTGGTTGTTCTAACATAATGTACAAAGATAGTCATGCAAGAGACATAGCACAACGTCACTGAAGAACAGAGTGCTCTCTGTAGCAGAAAGCAGATTTCTTCTGGAAGCTGCGTGCAATTAGGAATCTCTGATGGGAAGCATACATCTGATTTCTTCACCCTGGAATGTCTGGTGTTTAAGGCTTAGCACAATGAGGACCATTGGAATGACGAAATGTTACAGAGATAGCCCGTACAGGCATAAATTACAAGGTGTCTGGGAGTGGAATGACCTTTTCCCTGTGCTCTTCTGACCTTTAACAAACATTAGCCTGGTTAATTCAGTGGACTCATCACATCCAACTACACAGCAGTCTATATTTCCATGTCCACGGGTCGGATATCTCCAGTTTTGTGTTCTTTTACCCACAGTTCCCTGTCTTTGGCAGGATCCACTTTTCGAAGCAACTGATCCACGAGCTCTACTGTCTGAAACAAAACAAGAACCAAAATGTCACGGGTCCATTTCCAGCAGGGACAGGCACTGCTCTGAAGAGCAGAGCAGCTCAGGCCATGGCTGCACTGCATTTGCAGACCAGTGAGAACTGCACCTATGGGAGATTCAGTGGATAACAGCCACTGGGAGGCAGAGGAGAGGCAGACTGCTAAGGAAAAAGGCAGATTTGCAGGTCAAGCAGAGACAGGTTTTCTGTGCCAGGCACTGGCCACCTACTGACTCCTGTCCTGCAGTCTGTAGTTTACACCAAATACAACCCCATACCAAGGTTGGCATACACAGGATATCAGGGGTTGGAATCACAGAATGTTAGGGGTTGGAAGGGAGCTAGAAGATCATCTAGTCCAACCTCCCTGCCAGAGCAGGGTCACTGAGACTAAGGGACCCTGGAGATCTTGGAGTCCACCCCCCCTGCCATACATTCCCCATATTTTAATATTTAACAGTCAGTCATTATTTACTTAAATATATATATTTTCTCTCCCCCAACAGTGAGACTATGGTTTCAAAACTAAGGTGTTAACCTTCCTTGCAAGACCAGATGACCTCAAGGAGAGGTCACCATGATGGGAGAGCTAATAATGGCTCATGCTGGTCCACTGGAATAATCCAGTGTGTCTTCCCCAGCAAAAAGCTGTGACCCAGGAGTATGACAAGTAACCAGGATCAGAGAATCTCGGACGAGCAGGACTGCAGAGTGGCAGTACAGCACTGCTGCAAACTAAGGTGAGCAGGGACACTTTTCACATCTCCTTTGGCCAGTTGGGTGAGGACAGGGACTGCTGGGTTGAGCTGAAGTGCAGGGGGCAGCAGAGGGGGAACACAAAGCCGACTTACACTTTGGTTGAACATGTCTGTCTCGTGGCGCAGCTGTGTGTACTGGCAGAGGTGCTGTCGAATCATCTCCACCCTCTCCACTTCTAGTCTCTCAAGCTCCTGGAAAGAAGAGAAGAAAAACCATGTCCATACTTTTCCTCAGAAGCTGAGCTTGAAGGCTGAAAGGAGAAAAGGTGGCACACAAAAGGTTGCCAGGCAGGATGATGCCCCCTCGGGGTCGTGCTGTGGAGCTGAGCTCTGTGGTTGCACTCCCCTCTCATTTGCAGGCAATCAGAGCAAGCAACGGGAGGCTCTTCAGCCTGAGCCTAACAACAGGAGAGAAGGATGAAACTTTTCCAGAACTGAGAGAACCAAGGCAGAGAGAGGAACTACTGCCTTCAGTACTGGGCACTGGGGAGGCCACAGCTGGAGTGTTGTGACCAGTTCTGGGCACCTCCAGCCCAGAGAGATCTGGAGGGGCTGGAGCCAGAGCAGAGGAGGCAACAGAGCTGGGGAAGGGTCTGGAGAATAAATCTGCTGAGGAGAGATTGAAGGAGCTGGGAGTGTTGAGTGTGAGGAAGGGGAGGCTGAGGGGAGCCCTCCTCACTCTCTGCAGCCCCTGCCAGGCCAGTGCAGAGAGGCTGGTGCTGGGCTCTGCTCACAGGGCACTAGTGCCAGAGCCAGAGGGGATGGATTCAGCTGCTCCAGGGCAGGGGCAGACTGGGCAGGAGGAACAATTGTCACTGCAGGAGCAGCCAGAGCCTGGCACAGGCTGCCCAGGGAGGGGGTGGAGTCCCCAGCCCTGGGGGTGTTTCAGGGTGGTTGGGATGTGGGTTTGAGGGCCATGGGTTAGGGGTGAGCTGTGCAGAGCAGGGCTGATGGTTGCACTGGATGATCCCCAGAGTCCTTTCCAACCTGAGTGATTCTGTGATTCAGGGACAATGCAAGCAAGAGGGAATCTGTTTCCTGCAGGAAGCTTTGCAGGCTTTGTTGCTAGCTCCAGAAGTCACAGTGATTGCCTGGGGAAGCAGGAGACTGTTGGAGTGAGTGGCTCTGAGGGCCTTGGTGCCCTCAGTCCACCTGTAAGAGCAGTTTCTCCTGCTCACCAGCTGAAGAGCTGGGACAAATCCCCACTGTGCCCAGTGGCAGTAAGCAGACCCCAGCAACACTCCAGGTGAAAAGGCAGGTGACTTCAAACTTTCCCAGTGATTTTTTTTCTGTCTCCCTATTCTGGACTCTGATATTCTACCCCCAAATCTGCATTAAGTGCCTTCCTGCCCAAATGAGTGGCAGCAGAAGCAGCATGAGATGGAAGTCTGCCTTTAAAGACAAAAATCTCAGGTGGCAGAACATCTATCTGCATGGGGATGGTATGGACAGGACAGAAAGAAACTGCTCATGCTGTTGATAGTTGATGTACTGCCCTTGTGGGAAAAGTGTCCCACTCTGAACTCTAACTTAGGGCACAGATACAGAACATGCATGAGTATTCTGAGTCTTGCTTCTCCAGGAGCAAATATGCAGCTAACATCTACCTGGCCAACAAGGGGACACAGGACCACTGCTTGTCAGTGTCATTTGCATCAGTGAGAAACCATCAATGAAGGTGAGAGGAGAATCAGAACCTTTCTGTATAGGAAGAGCCAACTTCTCTCTTGTTCTGCTTTTGGGAAGTGATCTGCCTCCTGGTTTTCCATTCATCCATCTATCTTTATTTATTTACTGCAGTTTAAATATTGCACTGATACGCTTCCAAATGCTGAGCAATTTCTTATCCTGCCTCTTATTAGGAGGACTTTACAGTTTGGTGTTTTCCCAATGAGATAAATACGTGCAAAATACATTCTTTTCCACTTCTGAAAGTGACTGCTGGTTGTCCAGAAGGGCTTGAAGCAATGACATAAGGAAGGAGCACTAAAGGCAAACTACAGCTATTCCAAGGAATAAAGCACATCAAAGCTGTGTCTTGGCATCTTGTGCCTAAGCCCAAAGGTATATGGCCTCAGGGTGAACACTGTGAGCTGTGTTATCCTCACAGGAACAGAACAATAAGCAATCAAAGCATGTCTTTTTGAGCTGGCAATGCTCATGAAGAAACTGAGAAACCATGCAGTACAAGAATTCGTTCCTGTATAAACAGATCCAGTGATTCAGAATATCTTTCCATGTCTTCCTTGTGCATCATCTCATCCTTCCTGGGGGCAATTCCAACATTCTGGCCCTTAAGCAGCCTTGAACTGGTTGAATGCTTTCTGCAAAGAAACAATCATTTCTGCCTTCCCCCAATGAGAAGTGTTGTTCTTAGAACTGAGAATGGGAAGTACAGGGAGTTTTATCANGGCACCCTGGGCCAGTGCCCACCCCTCTGCTGGGAAACAACTTCTGCCTCACTTCTCATCTCCAGCCACTCCTTGCTCATTCCAAACCATTGCCCCTTGGCCTTTCCCTGCAGGCCTTTGCAAACAGCCCCTCTCCAGGCTCTGGAGCAGCTCCCTTCAGGCACTGGCAGGTGCTCTAAGGTCTCCCTGGAACCTTCTCTTCTCCAGGCTGAACACCCCCAGCTCCCTCAGCCTGTGCTGGGAGCAGAGCTGTTCCAGCCCCTGAGCATCTCCGTGGCCTCCTCTGGCCCTGCTCCAGCAGCTCCATGGCCCTGCTGTGTTGAGGGCTCCAGAGCTGGACACAGGGCTGCAGGGGAGCTCTGCCCAGAGCAGAGCAGAGCAGCAGAATGCCCTCTCTCCAGCTGCTGGCCACACAGTTACCTACCAGAGTTGTGGTCACCATCTCCTCAAACCACTTGGACTGGGCTTGATTGTAAAGATCCACGCAGCGCATCAGGTCATCACCTGAGGAGTCCAAGAGAGAACACATTAGTCTTCTCCAGCCAGTGTTATGGAGCTTAGAAGAATGAGGGGGAAACACAATGGTCACAGGTTTAAAATCTTCAGGCATATTTTAGAAAATGCCCAGAATTATGAAAGCAAGTTACTGCAGTAAGAAAAGAAAATAAAGAAAAGAAAATAAGGTCATATACAGAAAGTTCTATCTATAAAAGAAAAGAATTAAAATGGGAAATCACTATGAGTTACTGAGGTTCACAGTAGAAATCTGGAGGTGAGAAGCCATTCCAGGACAGGTCTATTTAAATTGGAAACTTAATAAATAAATTGCAAATTAAATTATTTGCAACCTCAACTCAGTTGCACACTCATGTATTCTCTAGCCCCCTGAAGATGTACGATTTCAGTTGAGCTCTGGGTTCCTCCCATGTTCAAGGCAGCAACACACCAATTTCTTCCTTGCTGCAGGACCCTGCTCTGACAGGGAGGGAAAGGTGGCTGGAAAACCTCAAAAACATGTGTCTTTCTGGCTAGGAAACTTTCTTATTTTAATAAGACTCAGTTCCACTTTCTGCAGTGCTTTGCTGCCTAGGTCCAGGGTTCATATTCAACCCTTTCAGGTTGCAAAAAGCTCTTTATACATAACTGAGGGACAAACCATGCTTTAAAAACAAGATTCCATAGATTAAACAAGCACCTAGAAATCTCTCAACGACTTAGCACTTGAGATGGCAACTGAACTCTACAAAGAAATGAGGATTCAGCAATAAGCCTGTCCATCCAGCTGGGAGATGCCTTGTTGGACATGAAAAGTCCAAACTTATGTCTCCCATACTTCAGGAGGCTCCTCAGGAACTGCTGGGGTTATCTTTCATCCACCCAATAGAATCTAAAGCAGGAAAGCCATGAAACACATTAACAATCCACAGGAGCAGAAAGCAATTCCCAGTAACCAGTGGGATCAGGAGAAGGTCTAGAGCTCTCTAGGAGAAGGTCTAGAGTTCTCTAGTCCTACTGTCCACTTGCAGCAGCCCACATTTCAAAGCTAGATCCCAGCACCCCAGCTGGGCTACCTGCAGGGTACCTACCCTTCTACCTGCAGGGATGGGGCAAGTCCTCCCCTGCCCTACACTGTAACAGTGGCACAACCTGGGGGAGACTGATGGGGAGACTCACACCAAACTGTGGGTTACTCCCACCTAATCTGCAGCTCTCCCTTGATTCTTTAATGAAGATCTGTTACAAACTATTTTTGAGGACCCAAGAGGCTGTGAAATTGTGGATGGACAAAGAGCATCTCTCATGAAGCCTCCTGTCACTACCATGTGGTTTGCTTTTCTCTTCAAGTAGTTGTCTGTACACGTGGTCACATTGGGAATGACTCTCTCATTCTCCTTAGTTTTAAAAGCCCCAGAACCAATCTGCCAAGGAATGGACCTATGAAAGGATCAAACATAGAAGCCAAAGGTAAAAGATGTTTTCAGGAAAGGTACTGATCTCAAGACAGTTCCTGAGAGATCCTGTAGATCTGGGTTGAGTGTCTGCAAAACATGCTAAGGTCTTAGCAAGTAGCTGTGTCCTCAGAACAGTGTAGCACCCACTCCTGCATCCTCAGTACCCCTTGAACAGATACTGGTTTAATCACTGAGTAGCAGTGGGAAAAAAAAAAAAAAAAAAAGACAAAAAGTTCACTTTTGAGGAAAAAGAGAGTAATAGGAAGTGGAAGAGACATCCACATAGTTGTGGTTAAGTGTGATTTGGGAAAGACCCAAGGAAGGAACTGTGATTCAAGGAAGAAACATCCTTAGCTGAGCTTCTTTGAATGTGCCTTTCCAAGTTTCACAACCACCTCAGTACACCTCCACAAAACAGCAGGAAAATTCACCCTTCTTTTACTGTTCTCAACCCAATCAGCAAATCCATCATTTGGTGACATCTGACTTGGAAAAACTGGGCTTATTTCTCCAGACAGATCTGTAGCACACTTCACTTTGCCTTTGTAGCTACAGTATGAAAACCCAAGAAACATGGGAATGGATTCCATCTTGGGCATTCCAGGTGCATTCCACCTTGTTCCCACCATCTGTGGGGCTGTGCTCATCTCCCACCCCTGCCTCTGGTACCCACCTGCCTGAGTGGACTTCCTTCTTGCCTTCTTGATTTCCTCTTCTGTCTTGTTGCTCAGCTTAACCTCTAGCTGCTGTGTTTTCATTTCCAGATCCTTCTGTCTTTCAGTCAAAGCTTTCCTGGCCTTGGAGGATTTAAAGGAGAGTTCAATGTTTAGGAGAAAATTTGCCAGATTCTTTCAGCCATCCATGCTTCCTTCAAACCCATATGTGTCAGTAAGAAGTACCTTCTGGATTCACTATCTGCTTATCAGAAACTCTGGCAGTAGGAACTTGTAGACTCACTTCAGAGTAACTAATTTAGGTTCATGACAACACAAGTACATACTGTAGAAATGCTGCAGAAATCAAGAATCTTAAGATGTGGTTACAACTGATTATTTAAATTACTCTTTAGGATCTTAAAAGCTCTTTAGGCTTTTAAAACCTGGTTTATTGGTACCATTGATGAACTTACACAGGCAAACTAGTAAGTGTCTTAATAAAAAAATGGGATTCTCACAGCCAAGCTTGAGAAGTGTGGGTTTAGTTATGGTGTAATAAGGTGGATTGGGAAGTGGTTGAAGAATAGATCTCAGAGAGTTGTGGTCAGTGGAGCAGAGTCTGGCTGGAGGCCTGTGACTAGTGGAGTCCCCCAAGGGTCAGTGCTGGGTC